>CABFWO010003825.1:0-78086 GCA_902155825.1 Timema genevievae | reverse complement strand
AAAAGTGGTGCAAATTAAAAATATATATATATTTATACCTATAATTTCTATTGTTTTGGAAAATGTTCATTGTTATAGTAATATTTTGGTAGAGTTTTAGAATGTTGGGGTTGTTTTTATGCTGGTATGAGCATCGTGGTACCTACATAATCAAAATCCGTACAAACACGGGGTTTTTAGATAAATATACAATTTTCAAATCTGAAATCAAATTAGTCCCAAATGAAACTCAAATAACGTAACCCGTCAAATAGTTTATCAAACAAATGTTTTAACATTATTCCTCCCGGTTGCAATTGGGTCCCCATCTATATTTTCGCCCGCCTTCAACTGGCTTCGCTGGGGTTTAAGTGAAGATTCGAACACCTTCTCCAGGGTGCAATGGGACTCATAAGTAGGGAGCATTTAAGGAAAACCACCCTCAGTACTTCCGACCGAGATCGAACCACGATCTCCCCGTCATCGACAGTTAAGTCTTTCGCAAGAGTAACGCCTTAGATCATGCGGCCACCGAAACGGGTTGCTACTGTTTTATTGTTTACAGCCGATTCACATAGCTTTTTTTATCACCACATTTCACTACTCATTTGGGTAGTACATATATGCTTTACTAATTACGCTAATATGTAAGGGGTTAGGAAGGTAGAATCTAGAGGAAGTGTATCTTCATTTGCGTGGATAGAGAGTGAAAAACAATTTAGTAACAACACTTTAAGTACACCGGGCTGAGTTCGAATCTCGATCTCCTCTTCATCGGCGGTCCAGTCTAGTCTACTGCGAGAGTAACAACTTAGACCATTCGACCACCGAAGCGGGTCACATGCTGTTAATCACTAGATGCTTTTCTATATGTTCAGAAGTGAAATAGTTTATATTTTCAGATTTCTTTTTAAAACGTAGTTTGAAAAGCTGAAATATACACAATATCAAGGAACAAAATTCCAAATTTGCCGTTTCCGAAGAAGTTGAACTTTTCTCCTACAACGGCATGCTGTTTCCTCCCAAGATGTCTGCCACTGCTCCAAATGTCACACGCTCATTGGAAGCTATTTAACAAGTGTCGATTTTCAAACATACCCCAAACAAGTATGCCGCAACTTACAATTTCTAAGAAACTGGACTTTCTCTTTCAGCAGAAAATCCATACTGCATGAAAAAAAGAGAGGTCAAAGCCAAAATAGGCACGTTAAGGCTCTTATTAATAAAATAGGCAAAAACCAACAAACTAGGCAACTACAGGAGATATAAAATTTACATAGTGTGCTCTTAATAGCACGAAATACATATACATCCCAACTGCCTATATTTTACGATCAAGGAAAAGAAAAGGCAAATAGACTAAATCCAGTCCCTGAGCATTAGTCAAGATTGGACAACTTTGTATTGGTTGTGTTAAGTCCTAGGTAAAGATTCGACCACTTTCTCCTGGTTGCGTTGGGCCGCTGTTTATACAGGTGCGGACTTGTTCACGAGACGTCCTGTATTCTACTATTGATTATGTCATGAAAGATATCGCTCCTGAGCTGGAAGTGTTCGCTGAAGCACACCACTTCAAATGTGTCATTGACAAGAGACAGACCAGAAGAATACGACTGTACCTTATGGCCGGCCGACGTCACTAACTTAGTAATTATATTAGACGTTTGAAAAAAAACTGTTATAGTTTATCCATACTGCAACATGTGATTGATTTAATTATTTCTGATGTCTATCAAGCTTAGGTTCTAACCTACATTCAACTGAATACATGATTCTTGTCTTTACACCTAATCATAATGGTTAAAGAACAACAAAACTAAACTTTCCTAATCCCTAAACCATTAGTGTAACTAGGACAAGGCGTATAACCCGAACGGGTAGTAAGACGCAATGCTAAAAAAACAAAAAAACTTGATGCAAACATTAAATACTCTAACTATTCCAAAATAAATTAGATTAAAATATTATATCTAGGCTATAATCCAATTTACATTTAAGATGACACTCTACTACGAGGTTCCGTGTTGGCGCTGTATCTAATTATGAAGATTGGGGTTATAATTTTAGGCAGCTCACAAAGACTACATGTTATTTTTAACACTCGCAACTATCCGAAACCTTATCATATTCGGTGGCCTATTAGCATACTCAGTTAAGAGTCCCGAGTTTAGCTTCATGGCATGTCCGAAAAATTTATTATTGGTAAAATGTTGGTTCTCACTTTCACAGAGATGAATCAACGGCCGGGGGTTGGGTGTTGTGTCTGTTATAGATTTAATTAATATACAAGTCATGTCCTGGTGTATTCAGTCGGTTCAGAAAGTGCAAGTTGAATACCTCAAATAAAATAAAACATATTTAAAAAAATTCATATAATAAAGTATTTCAAAAATTTATCGACCATTTCACATTCACGTGCTTCGTAAAAGCTATCAGCATATTTTACACAATTAGGTTGGAAATGAGAACGGTAAAATTGAAAAAGAAAATGTACCAGCATTGGCATGGAGGGAGAGTGGGAATATATTTGGGGAGAAAAGCGCCTCAGTTCACCCGGCCTGGATACGAACCTGAACTACCCTATCACCAGCAAATGAGACAAGACTGACACGTTTGTCTATGTGTCCACCGGTGTGGTATGAACTTTAGTTGGTAAAACGCTGTTTTTTGACAATATAATATTTTGATATATTTATACTTAAATATTGTTCTTTGATGACATACCTTTACTTGCAAGGTTTGTGAGTGATCTCCAGGAGTCTTTTATAGTCTGCTTTAGATCAGAAATATTTTTTTTTGGCGGTTATAAAAGTTACTAAAACAATTTTTTATAAGTCTGTAGTCAAATCATGTGATCTGAAATCGACACTTTTCATAAATGGTATTCATACCTGAACAATACAAAGTAAAATGTCCTTACAACCAGAATCCCACTACACCTCTTGTATCATGATATCCACAGTGGTGGCCTAGCAGTATAAGGCGTTGGACCCACAATATACTCGGGATATGAATCATAGCTGAGTGACGCGGGAGTAGTTTTTTTTTCATGTGAATTTCTCACCCGCTCTCTATGCTAATTTGGATGCGCTTCCTCTTAAAAACACTGCTCATCTCTTGTGTCAAAAGTGTCACTGAAAAAACAACATCAGGGTATGAACCCACGCCACTGACTACCGGAGCCAACGATTCTGCCACCCATGAAGATGTTTGTATACGTGTGGGCAGTCACGGGTCGTTCAACTCAACCTGATACAACATGAGACCAAATAAGAAGTTTTTATTTTCTTTCCCTCCACATAAGATGCTCTTTTATTTAGGATAATTTTCTTGTCGATAGTTCAACTTGAAGGAATTTCAAGCGATACGAAATATAACCAGTATCGTGACAAATTGGATATATAATGGGATTACCACAATGTGCTGCTATTTAGTTTAGGTTTTGTACCACATTAATAGGTTGCTGCTATTTAATGCGTCCTGACGGTAACAATTAAATGTATAATCTTTTAAATAAACCAAATAGGTAAAGAACATATATTCATTTCTTTTTAAAAATAATAACGTATATGATTTAATTAAATTTTTTGAATGCCCGGTTTTAAAGTATTGGGTTGTGTTTACTACCAACTCTTCAGCGTAAGTTTTTCCTGTACCGTATCTTACTACCTACTATGGCTATCTGCAGCATATTAACACGAATCGGGTATGAGTTAAGAAGGTGGAATTGATTGGAAATGAACCCGTATTTGGTTTGAGCGGGAAATCATTCGGGGAAAAATCAGCCTCATTACTGTGATTTGACCCACGATCTTCCCCTCATTGACAGTCCAGTCTTTGGTGAAAGTAACACCTTATACTATTAAAATGTTAGAACAAAAGAATGTTCTCATTTTTACCCATTCAACCATTGCACTTAGATTAAGTCATTAATATTTTTCTTATTTATTTAGCATCGCGTCTTAATACCCGGTCGTTCTATAGTACTAATTACACTAATGGGTTAGTAATTGGGAAGGTTGAATTTAGAGGAAGTGAACTCGCATTTGCGTGGAGGGAGAGTGGAAAACCATTTAGGAAAAACCCCCTCCAGTTCACCCGACCGAGATTCAAACCTCTATCTCCCCGTCCTCGGTGGTCTAGCTCAAAACGACTGGCGCGTTAGCTAATTACGCCACCGAGGCGGGTTATAACTATATAACTTTGGTACACAAAGAAAGTAGCAAATAAAATTTAATATGTCATAGCAAATAAATTTAAATATGTCATGACTCATGTTGCACCTTCCTAAATGTTGTTTGATAACTACTAAAACTTATCGTTAATGGGATGTATGCGACTGTCCAAAATCTTACGGGCCGCACAAATTGACGTCGTGGGCTGTAGTTTACCCGCGGGTCCTTATCCTTGTGTAAATATTCGGCTAGTCCGATTGGGCAGTAAGACGCAACCCATGGGACGAAAAAAAAGGGGAGGAGGATTAATTTTGATAGCCGCGCGTGCGTGTTCCGTGGTTTTCGTGTCCCCGTTACTCGCAACGAAGTGGTAACGGCGCGTTATAGACCTGGTTGGCCTTGGCATTTTACTCGGGACGTGATGTCCATGCTGTATTCCATCTGTTAATGCTATGTGTTTATTAGCGCGCTAGTCACACCTCTTCAGTAGATGCCGTAGTAAACTGAACGAAACCTATTAAGCGCTTTCATAATCCTTGATGCCTCGAGGGTTCCAAATGAGATTCAAGAAATTAAAATGACGTCATAGTTACATAACCTTATTTTTTAATCCATAAGTATGAATTAGTTGCTTTTTGTGTTCATGGCGTCTTACAGCCCGTCCGGGCTATAGGTATTTCAATTATGATAGTGGGGCAGGAAGGGTGAAGGTAGAATTTGAGAGGAAATATACCCGAATTTGCATGGGAGTAAATACACCTATCCGGTATTCAAACCTCGATTTCCTTCTGATAAACAAACCATACCAGATAAATTAAGAATTAATAGCCGGAGCTATTATTTATGCTTGTTAGTAGGGAATTACTCCACTAGATATCATATTCTGAAAATTGAAAAATGACACCTGGACACGGGAGGTCCCGGGTTCGATTCCCGTGTCCAGGTGTCATTTTTCAATTTTCAGGATACCAGATAAAGCTGACATCATGTCTGCGAGATCACCGATACGGATAAAAATCGTAAAACTCTAAGTTTCAAAGTTTATCTCAGTCGGGAAGTGTCCGCGGCTACCAAGCTAGGATTCCTAATCTTGATTTCTGTCGTGACCGAAAAGTGTATTAACTTTGAAAATGGTGACCTGGCGGTCTAGGGGTAAGGTGTCAGACTTCTGTGCTGGGGGTCCGGGGTTCAACCCTTGGTCCTGGCACAGATTTATCTGATTGCCAAACCCTTCCTTCACCTCTGACAAGACGTGTATTAGTCACAACTTGTGAATGTGTGGAATGCCAGGCCTCCACCGTGGTTCGGATCCCACGTTAAACTGTAGGTCCTCCACTTAATCTCACAATCACCCTACCATTACACATTAGCGTAAGTGCATATAACCCGAACGGGTAGTAAGACGCGATGATGATGATAATAATAATAGTAATAATAACTTTGAAAATGGGTTTTCTTCTTTGACCCTGATGAATTAAGTGGACTGAATTTTGTGTCTGATCTAGAGTAGATGAAAGTTAACTTGCACGGCATTTGCTGACATAAGTTTTGTGATTAGAAAGTATTCGCAAACCCCATTAAAAAAAAGTAACGTTCTTGACATCCTTATATTAAAATAATGAACAGAGTGGACCCGCCTCGGTGACCGCATGGTCTAAGGCGTCACTCTTGCAGTAGACTGGACTAACAAGGACGGGGAGATCGAGGTTCAAATCTCTGTCGGATGTACTAAGTGTTGTTTTTCCACTCTCCCTCCACGCTAGTTCGAGTACACTTCCTTATCCCTAAAAGCATTAGTGTAATTAGTATAGAAGCTTATAACCCGGACGGGTAGTAAGACAAGGTGTTAGAAAAAAACACCAGAGTAGTATATTTGAGGAATATAACCTCAATGTTTCTTAGATGATACGGGCCTTACTACCCGTCCGGAATATAGATGAGCAAGTTAGAATTTATTGATAATGTATTCGCATTTTGTGCGGGTAGAGTGGGAGACCATTTAGTAAAAAATACACCTAACTATACCCGACCAGGATTCGATCTCCGACCTCCTTATCACAATACAGCCATTCTAAACGAAGACGATGCCTTTGTCCGCGCACTAACCAATGCGGGATTTGTCAATGTTTTAAGGTAAAACACAAGTTCAGGCCTATATTTTCTAAACCTGCCGTTGTGCTACGATTTTACTATTTGAAATAATTGCAGTAAAGAATGCCTAAGAACTCAAAGACTCGTTTCTTTCAAACATGACTACTAAGGGCCGGTTTCATAGTCAGACTTAGTGAGCCTAAAGTGCGAGTCGATACTAAATACAGGACGACACCTACCTAGACCAAAATGGAATGGGCTAGTTTCGCATATGAAACTGGCCCATTCCATTCAATTTCAGGTAGGTGACGTCTTGTATTTAGTATAGCGCCGCACTTGAGGCGTAAATCTGACTATGAAACTGGCCGTAATCTCATCAATAAATATCCTTTTCATAGTATTTCTTGCACACAAGCTTGTGTGTAAAAAATACTAGGTAATGACGTAATAACTTTAATGCTAGAATTGGGGAGAGTTTGTGTTTTGGGTACGACAGTGTTTTGTTATGTTATCCATCAGTTCATGGTGTTAATCACCCAGACAAATTATTGTTATCTATACTGAAAAAACTTATGAACTGATGTGTCCACTTCATCCTCTTTTTGGTTTTGTCATGAGGTATAAAATAAAACACGTACTTTCTTCACTTAAACAAACATTATGTCATCACACGACTTGGCTCTATCTTACATCTACTCAACACGCAACACTCGCACAGCCAGTCACGCGAACTGAGGTGTCAGTCTCGAAGTGGATTGGATGGCATATAACGGTCCGAGTCTCGATTCTGTGCACTGGGGATTGTTTTATACTGATTTATTAATGTTGGTGCATTTCCTTTATTCATCCTCGTTATCATTACCTCTTGGATTAAGTTGTTAATAACCACGATCCCTCCCTCCTATCGGTAGACAGGTGGACTAAACGCAAACTCGTCAAGTCTGGTTTCCCAGAAATTGAAAGGTAGGGGTTAAAATCTTGGCTGAATATGCTGAGGGTAGGTTTTTCTAGATATTTTACCACTCTTATTTCACGCAAATGCGGGTAATTTCTTATAAATACTACTTTACTCATTCCTAGTCCTATTAGTATACTTAAAAATGGTGACCTGGTGGTCTAGAGGCAAGGTGTCAGACTTTTGTGCTGGAGTCCGGTGTTCAATCCTCGCTTCCGGCACAAATTTATCTGATTGCCAAACCCTTCCTTCACCTCTGACAAGAAGTGTATTAATCACAACTTGTGAATGTGAGAAATGCCAGGCTTCCCACCGTGGTTCGGATCCCACGTTAAACTGTAGGTCCTCCATTTAATCTCACAATCACCCTACCATTGCACATTAACGCAAGTGCGTATAACCCGAACGGGTAGTAAGATGCGGTGCTAATATTAATATTATACTTAAATGTGGATAACTTGGACGGATATTAGGAGTCGTATTACACATTCAAGTGAAAGAGCAACACAGTTGACCTTGGGCCGCACATGAACGGTGCGAGAGAAATCTCTCCTGCTTTGGCAATGCGTCAAGTTCACATTTTCAACCTCATCTGTAATTGAACCAGGGGCTCTCCAAGCGAAACATCTCGACGCTTTCGCCCACGGCTGAGGACCTTTAAAATTGAGCGGACACGGGCAACAAATCTCCTGCGCCTGTTGAGTAAGACGTTTCTATAATTCGCGCATGCGCTGGAGAAGATGGTTACGTCATCACTTGTTCCGGTTGTTAAGAATTCCGTTCCGTTTTGATGCTTACGTTACACAAATAATTAGTTTTGTGACTGGAGGCGGAACCATGACAAAATTTTAAACGAATACAATATGCTTATTTAGACTTTAACGCTTAAATGCTAATTTGTTTAAATGTGATGAATTTTTCTCAAACAAAAAACCAACAGAATTGTCATAGTTAAAATTAGACCTATCGGCATACTCTACTTTAATTTTAAAAGAAAATACTATACTATAAATAGCCTTCACCTGTGGTCACGCGGACAAAAGCGTCAGTCTCGTCTATACTAGTTTGCCTGTGGAGGTTGAGTTTCGAATCCAGGCTGAGTGTACCAAGGTTACTTTCTCTTGAATGTGTAGTTTCACAATAGTTTCTCGAGACAAATGTTGAAAGCCGCTAGTAAAGACCACGGAAGAACCTTCATGGTATAATTGCTCATTGATGTCGTATGATAAAATAATCTAGAGAAACAAAAATAAGATTCTTCATACAAAAACATTTATTTGTACATAAATAGTATTTCATTACGTCTTAAGAGGGAATTAAAAAGTTATTTTGCTTATTATGAATGAAGGTCTCAAAGCTTTGAATAATACAAATTTCCCAAAGCTATTAGTTTTTCACCATTCTTTTTTGATTACATAAAATTATTATTCTCTGTGGGTGTGAAACGTGCTTTCTTACCTTTCATGATAAAAACAAGGTGCTTCGAAAGATATTTTGAACAAAAATAAATAAATATATATATGGACGAGGCTACTGGAGAGTGGAAGAGGTTAATTAATGATGAGTCACATATCCTGTACTCATCACAAGACATTGTTAGAATAATCAAGTCTCGTAGATTACGGTGGGTAGGACATGTAGCGTTAATGGGAGAATCTAAAGCCTTGTTCAGGGTATTGACTGGCAAACCCAATGGGAAGAGACTCCGACGAGAGGATAACATTAGAATGGACCTGAAAGAGATAGGATATAATGAGGTGGACTGGATGGATCTAATTAAAGATAGGGATAGAAGGCGTACTTTTGTAAGCGTGGCGATGAACTTTAGAATTCTTAATTCATTCATTAGGGCCTGTCAAAATTGTAAATTTACGCTATGTAAAGTAGCTTCAAAGTTTGCAATGTCAAGCAGTGCCTAAATTCGTAGTTTATTCAAAATTGTTATAGCTGGTTTTGATAAAATCGATTTTATCTTTTTTTTTTTTTTTGCTTCAGTAACGTACCCTTAATTTTAGGATTATAACTCTAATTCCAAAACCTCTTCGAGAGAACATGATGTAAACCCTAGATACAAAATATTAGCTCGATCAGTAAAATGATTGATTCGGCTCTAGGCTGAGATGTAGTTTGATGGCGAGANAAAGTTTGCAATGTCAAGCAGTGCCTAAATTCGTAGTTTATTCAAAATTGTTATAGCTGGTTTTGATAAAATCGATTTTATCTTTTTTTTTTTTTTTGCTTCAGTAACGTACCCTTAATTTTAGGATTATAACTCTAATTCCAAAACCTCTTCGAGAGAACATGATGTAAACCCTAGATACAAAATATTAGCTCGATCAGTAAAATGATTGATTCGGCTCTAGGCTGAGATGTAGTTTGATGGCGAGAAAGACGGACGGAAAAAATATATCGAGAATTCGGCTCCGTTAAGTTTTGTCCCGCGGTATATGCTAAATGTGTGAAAAGTTTCATCTTTCTAAGTCATCTAAGTGTTTCTGGAGAGCGCGGAAAGACACACACACATTAAATAATGATATACAGAGATACATACACCAAGCAGTCAACATCCAAACGTACACAACTGATGGTTTTTAAATAGTAACGCATATCTCTTCACCAGTAGCACTGGTGTTTCCAACCCTCAAGTTTCTCTGAGGATCATTAATCTTCTTCTTTTCTCTTTATCTCCCCTTACTAATATACAGGGTGACGTTATAGGAAATATTGAATATAATCTATTGTGACCTCCAACCTCGCTCATTTACGCCGTTGTATTGTATATTTGCTAGCATGTTCTTTGAATTAATACATTCATCGTTATATGTTCCCCCCCTATCTGAAAATTGTATCTTGGAATTATCAAATACAGGACTGTATCTCTCATCTATGTGAAAATTGTATCTTATAATTTCTCGAACACAGGGCTGTTTCCCTCATCTATGTGAAAATTGTATCTTATAATTCTCGAACACAGGGCTGTTTCCCTCATCTATGTGCAAATTGTATCTTATAATTCTCGAACACAGGGCTGTTTCCCTCATCTATGTGCAAATTGTATCTTGGAAGTCTCTAACGTAGGGGCAGGGCTGTTTTCTTCATTTATGCCCCAATTGTGTTTCAGTATTTTCGAAAACAAAACTATTTCTTTCATCTATGTGCAAATAGTATCTTGAAATTCTCGAAAGTATTGATATGTCCACCCTCTATATGTGAATTATCCCTTGGAAATGTATAGCACAGAACTGTCTTCCCTCAACTGTCTACAAATGATCTCTTGGAATTATCAAACGCGCGGCTTTCCGCCGCAACTGTCTGCGAATTGTCTCTGGGAAATTGTCGGACGCTTGGCTATTTCCCCGCCCATCGGAGGTGAGCTGAGGTCACACACCACCCAACGGAACATTCCCGGTGGTGTTGAGTCATTCAAACACTCCCCTTGTTATAGATTGATTGGCGCTTTTACCCGCTCGTCAAACACCCACTTAAACACCTAGTCACGCGCCGCGCCCCACACTCAGCTGTGCTACATCTGGAAGGTTTTATAGTTGAGTTAATGTTTGACTACCAGTTAGAGCAGTTCGTTTAACACAAGGCTACTAACAAATTAATCTATGAAATAGGAATGGAGTCGGATGACATTTTGAAACAACGTGGCGCGTAGGTTTTTTTCATTAATACGCTTAAAATTAGGGCTTAGCGAATTCATCCTAGGTTTAGAAATGAGGAGGGTAGTTTTAAAAGAATGTGAACCAGTATTAGCATGTAGAGAAGATGGGGAAAACTTCAGTAATAAACATCACTTGGAAAACCATCTCCGATGCATCTAGCTAAAGTTCGAACCTTGACCTTTCAATCATCAACAATCTTGTCTATTGAGAACGTATCGCCTTGGACCACGTGAGTATTGGGACGTATTTTCCACGTTCTGCATCTCACTGTCCGTCCGAGATATCTATAGATTACACAAATGAAGGAGGTATAATTTAAAGGGAGTGTATTAGCATTTGTATGGAGGGAGAGTGTAAAATCTGTTTTATAATGGTTTTTTTATTATTATGTTTAGCACCAATATTATTAACGACCTAATTTAAGAGGTATAGGTACTTTCATAGAGAAAATACACCTGCGTTAGCGTGAATATAGAAGGAAAAAAAAAGTGATATATTATGTATGGAAAAATAAATTAGCTTATCCGAACGAGACTTGAACCTTGACCTCCCTGTCACCGGCAATTCAGTCTATTTTGAGCATGGTGCACTAGAATGTGTGTTCACGCCCGCTATATCTACGTCAACAAGCATTTAGCAGCAGCTCAGGTACCGAGTACGTGAAATACTTGAATTGTGGCGCCTTCCGCATCGACATGGCTATTGAACCTTTGTTGGCAGGCGCGTGGTCACGCCCACCTTACGGCATATTCTCATCCCACGGTCATCTAAACTTGAGGTAAACATTCGTCCAAGATTTCCGGTCCCAGTCCACATAGTAAAACTTTTGTCCAGGACTGATTTAGTTCCCGATTTTGTCCCCAATTTGCTAAATAGAATAATGCAATTTGAAAGTTAAGATACGTTATTCAGATAAATACCATGCCATTACAAGGACCTCCTCTTCAAAATAATCAAGGTTCTGTCAACATTATGTTTTAAATATTACAATTATAGTTTTATTGACCTGCTTCGATGGCCTCATAGTCTAGGGCGCTACTCTCTGGCAATTGATGAGACTGCCGAAGACGGAGAGATCGGGGTTTGACCCCGGTCGAGTGTACTGAGGATGGGTTCTCCTATTAAGGTTTCCGCTTTCCCTCCATTCAAATGTTGGGTACACTTCCTCTAAATTCAACCTTCCTAATACCTAACACATTAATGTTATTAGTATATTAAATAGGCGGATAATCTGAACGTGTAGTAAGACGCGGTGCTAAAAAAACTAGTTTCAATGTATAGGCTAGTTCACTACTTTCTCGTACAACATTGTATCGCTTTCAATATGTACTGTACATACAGTAGCCCCATGACTTCTTTGGTGCTGACTGACAGCTGACGGCTTTGAAAAGTTACCAGACCAAATTATGTATCCCTACGCCGAACCATATGATCTGAAAAAACATGTGCTTAGCAGCTGTCACTTCTGAAAGTCAAAATTTAGGTATATACCTAAATGTTGACTGTCAGAAGTCAGCTGTGAGCTGTCAATCAGCACCAAAGAAGCCATGGGGCTACTGTAGCTACATTCCATAGACCTAATTTATTGGCATTGTCCAATAAAACAAATATACACAAATATGCACACACAAACACACACACACACACACATATGTATTCCTTATCCCCTACCCCATTTTGCATGCAAGAATAACCCGGGCAGGTAGTAAAACGTTTAGAATAAGCAGAATAAAAACCTGGGCTTTGCAGAAGTATTTTAATTAGTGTTGCCTAAGAAAATACTAAAAAAAAATACAATTGTATTTATTGAAGTTTTATTGTGAATTAGTAAAACTAAAATAAACTTATAATATAAAAAATTTACAGGTATTTTTTCAATGCAAACTTAAACAAATATATCGAAATGTGTTTTTTAGAAGACAATTTGGGTAAACAAGAAAATACAAAGAATTTCCAATAAAAAAAAAGTAATTCAAAACTAGCTTATACGCCCTTGATTACAACCTTTTCTGGGGAATGGAGGAGAGTACATAATGATGAGTTACATACCCTGTACTAATCACAAGACATTCTTATGATAGTCAAATCTGGCAGATTATGGTGGGAAGGACATGCAGCGCAAATGGACGAATCTAGAACCGTGTTCAGGGTATTTTCAAGTAGACCCAATGGGAAGAGACCATTGGGAAGACCTAGACGCAGATGGGAGGATAACATTAGAATGTACCTGAAAGAGATAGGGTGTAATGAGAGGTGGTCTGGATAGAATTAGCTTAAGGATGGGTGGTGTAATTTTTTTTTCTAGTTCGGCTATGAGCTTTCGAGTTTCTAATCCCATAAAGTAAGTAAATTCGACCTGTTAGACTTAAACCCCGACCTTCTGGGTCGGTGCCAATTTTCTTCTATTTATTATTTTGGGTGAACAATAAACCTTGCGAATACACTTTCTATGCTCATACGCTCTACCGTGTGTACTCGCTAGTGTTGTTATACTGGACAAGAGCCAAGTTAGTAAGCCGGCTCAAGGCCGCGATTAAATGCTAATACTGTAAAGCCAATCCAAATGACAACAGTTATTAGATGCAAAGAGAATAACATACAGGGAATAAACTGTTGTCATTCGAACGAAACAATTAATTCTTTGAATGATTTTAAAAACTTGCAACACATATTGTATAAAATAAATAATAATTAAGTGTTTATAAAATGATGGTAAATTTATCATCCACGTATTTAATCTAATAAATTATCATCGAGATTAAATAATTTCTGATAAAACTCGACTTTTGATATTTTCTTTAAATCAAATTCTTTTGTCTTTTTAACTTATAGGTTACATTCCTAAAACTCCTGCTTTGCCAATTTGTCTCAATTTACTTTAAATTACAAATTATGTCGAAGTATAATGTAAGTACCTATTTGGCTCAGGAAAGGCTCCTTAATTCTAGGACAACTACAGCATCGAGGTCTTATATATAAACAAAGTCAGACCACCATAAAAGTTAAATAACCTCAAAGTGTACATGGTTTTAAAATATACTTTATTTTATCTCACCTTAAGGTCATGTGTTTTTCATCTATCTTTCTTAAGGTGGTAGTGTTTTTGCAATGTTTATAGCAACACTTTTTGCCAAAATAAAAATAAATTGCTCCAGTAGAAACATAAAGTTTAATTTTCTTCACATGATATAAAAAGTTCTTGAAAATCTGTCCATGAGCATAGTGGCATTAGACGAGAAAACTTTAAAAAAATGTTTTGCTACAAAAATGGTAAAAACATCGCCCTTATCTCGAGTTACTTTAACTCTGACCTTTACAAATACCTCCCCTAGCCCTAAGATTTGATTTTCTGAAAATTTTAATTTTTAATTTCCATTATTAGTTAAGATTTAGTATTTGCTAATGAATTCTATCCCCACTTCCTTCCCTAACCTCCCCCAACACAATATTTGGTGTTATTATGTACAGATGTAATGGGATATAGGTGTTAACCCCCCTAACCCAACCCCGTCACCTACTTAGTAGGCCGCAAACTGCAAATTCAGAACAACTTTTGGAAAATTTTCCAATTTAAAATATACCGAAGAATCTTCATCTATAACAAGGGTAGGAATCAAGTGTTAACATATTGGTTCGTCGGGGAATTATCTCGTGAGTTTTACACCAGTAGGAAACTGCTATACTGACTGAACTAATGGGTCCATCTACTCGCCAATAACTACAAACTATTTAAAAATATATATACTGTCGGAAGCCCACAATAGTGGGTGCGCGACCTTCTTGTCTGTTCTTCCGGTTTGAATCCCGGTCGTTTCTCTCAAGATAATTTTTTTCCTAAAGAATTTCCTACTCTACCTTCACGCAGATGCTGGCACACATATTCTAAAATTATAAATTTTCAAACCAATTGTAAATATGCGGGTAGCCTGGACTTGTAGTAAGACGTCGAGAACGTTTTTTTCCTAAATTGTTACCTCCCCTCCCTCCACACACACATGTAGGTAAACTTATCAGGGTGTCTACCATCCTGGAAAATCAGGGAAAACGGGAATTAGCCGGGAATTTTAAGTGATCGGGAAAAAACGGGAATAAGCCGGAAATTTGGCAAATTACAATATAAATCTGGGAAAATGTGGATTTACTCAAAATATGTACTATAATAATTATTAAAACAGTAAATAATAATGTTTATTCAAAGTGTAGTTTTTTGTAGCTGTGTAATAAATTTTATAATTCCTAATAAACAATGTTAATACAAATTTAAAAAGTATGTTTATTTAAATTTTAAAACTTATAATTATTCATAAAAAAGTTTAAATAGAAAAATGAGGGGGAAAGTGGGAGAATTAGGATGTGACATACTTTTTAGTCGGGAATTTTAGGAAACGATCAGGGGAAATCGAGGAAAAAATCGGGAATTTCATTGGTCAAGTTGAGTAGACACCATGACTTACTCTAAAATTGTGTATTTCTCATCTACTTCGATAGTGTATGTATACGTGTAGTTCGAACTGGCGGTAAGACGTGGTGGAAAATTAAAATGTATTTTACCTCTTTCCGTGGAGAAAACGCTAAAAGCTCCGCCTACCTACTCTAAATTTCCGACCCACTTTTATAAATTACTTGAGGACCGAAACGTCTCACATCAAGGTTGAGCCGTGAGGTCACCGCCGCACACAGCAGTCTCCACGTTTTCTCATTACAGATGCAATTTCTCGCAACCACAAGATCTACTTCATGAGCGGTTTAAAAATAAAACACAATAATCTTACTGTTGTCCAGTAGGTGTGGTCAAGGTTACATTCAGTTAAACTTGTGCTTACTCTGTCTTACTGCGCCTTTTAAGGTGAGGCGGTACTAACCCGTGATCTGCGTCTTACTACCCGTCCACGCTACCCACATACAGTGTATATGTTTGTTTTTTTATCACCGCGTCTTACTACCTGTTCAGGTTATATGTATATATAATAATTTACTCTAATGTTGTAAGGATGAGGAAGGAATTATTTTAGAAGTATATATAAATATTGCGGGTCTGAGCTACATCATTTGTAGCCCAGTTTGTATAAAGATTAGCCAGTACTGATGTACCGTTGGCCAGGGGAAGTCCGAATGTACTAATCGTGCATCCTTTTCCGTTGAGGCTCTTTCCATGTCCCGATGAGATGAGGTGATGGTGATAGTGAATATGAGGGTGTGGAACCAGTAGGAACACTTAAACCTAACTTAAGCCTAATTAACCAAATCCCGGTTGGGATAGTTCCCCTAAGTTACAAGCCGGGAATCGAACCCAGGACCCCTAGGCTCGTAGCGAGGTGTGCTGAACACTGCACAACGGGGATGGTTATTTTGGAGGTATCCACTCGCATTTGCTTGAAGGATATTGGGAAACCACTTAGGAAAAAAATCCTCAGTAGACCCGACCGGGATTCTAACCCCGATTTCTCCATCTTCAGCAGGCCAGTCTAACACCGCCTTAGACTATTCGGCCATCGAAGCGGGCCATACAGTATATAAACAAATGGGCTATAGTTGAGAAAGATAGACTTGAGAGTAAATCTACCAGCATTCGCGTGGAGATAGAGTGGGAAACCATTTAGGAACAACTCCCTCAGTACACCTGTTGTAGATTAGAATTACAACCTCCCCACCGCTGACCAATCAGAATAGTTTATGCTGACGCCTTTGTCCACATGCCTATCGGGGAGGGTTGTAATTTTCTTGGAAACAAATCTATGTCGACACGCCACTAACCACTACATTTGATTAAGTATTAGTATTAATATTTCTTAACCTTCATAGTCATACATTTCAAACCCAGATATAGTTTTGATAAGTTTCCGTGTTTAAATAAGTTACTATCGTCATAAATTTCAAGGGTATGTCTGCGGTTTATCATTGAAATAGATAATTTGCTTTTCAAATGCTTCAAATTTATTATTTAATAAGTTTAAAAAATATAATTATAAGAAAGCTTGCGTTCCATATCTACTTAAGCTAAAGGCCTATGCAGGTAATGATTGCTATGCTTGTACACTATTATTATTATTATTTCCTATCGCGTTTGGCTTGCATGTATAGTTTAAATCTGGTAATTTTGTAGGAATGATAAAGTTAAAATTTTAGAGGAAATGTACCTGAATTTGCCTAGAATGAGAGTGGTAAAACATCCAGAAAAACACCACAAGTATACCAGATCTCCCTGTCGTCAGCAAACCAAATAAAAAAAAACTTGAAATTTATACCATGTGCCCAGGAGTGTATCTATTTTATTTAGCCTATTTATCACCGGGTCTTACTACCTGTTCAGGTTTTATGCATATAATACAATAAATTATATGATATGATATGATATGTGATGAAGAAGGAAATATATATATTAAAGGTAATCCACCCGCATTTGTGTAGGGTGAGGGTGGGAAACCATTTTAAGAAAAACCACCCTCAATAAACTCGACCGAGATTCGAACCGCGATCTCCCCGTCTTCAGCAGGCCAGTCTAATACGAGAGTAACGCCTTAGACCATTCGGTCAATGAAGCGGGTAAAATATTATCAATAACGAATTGAATCTGCTGGTCATAAATATTGAGAGGCAATATCAATATACACCCGCCTCGGTGGCGTAGTTAGCTAGCGCGGTAGTGGCGATGAGCTAGACTGCTGAGGATGGGGGGATCGAGGTTCGAATCTCGTTCGGGTGAACTGAGGTGATTTTTCCTAAATGGTTTAAAGGTAATGAAAAGTTCAGGAAAACATAATAAAAAACATATTTGTTTAGATCCTTAGTCATCCGATAGCTATACAGCTGGATAAACCCACAGATATACTTAAAACTTATTATATAACACATACTAATATAATATTTTGTTCATATTTTTATAAGATCAAGACAAATTAATATTATTTTTCGTGATTTTTAGATCTACGTATATCTTTCATGATATTGTGGCTGTACTTCCTTAAAACCACCCTTCTATAACGTAAAGGCACGTCCAATGTTGCCAACGACAACAGTTGAAAATTAGAAAAAATATTATTTTAAACTTTAAACAGTAAATTCACGCATCCTCTCGTGTCAATATAAAAATAGGACACGTAAAATAAAATGTTTCCACAAATTAGATTGGGTACAAAACCTGTTGGGAACTCCAAGCTGCGTTTTTGGATGGGAAGCATTTCGCAAAGCCCATTGAGACTCGCGAGAACAAAGAGATTTGACACCAGCGAACTCAATAAAGTAATTTCCTCCACTACTGCACGTTATTTTGTATCCAGAGGACGAATTAGCTCTAAATCCTCCCCACTACCCACTGGCTATTAATAAACAATACACCTTTTCTTTAGTTGTAATTATTTTTATTCATTGGTTAACAAACATTTACCTTTTATTATGTTTTTGTATGAGCGAATAATTACGTTTTCAAATTTACAAAGAAAAATATGTTTTCCTACATCAATATCCTTTACTGTACAGACATTTTGAAACACCATCTGAAAGGTAACGCCTCCCTTTTCCCCTTCTCGTCCTTTACCCCTAGAGTAGTCCATTGATTAAAACCTGTATTAAAATATATCAAATAATAAACAAAATAACAAAAATAATTCAATTTCTTGTTCTTTAGAAATAATAAATAATTTGGACGGAAAACTCCCGAGTATTAAAATACGGGCTGAAAGACTCGCTTCTCTATGATTCCCTCGGATTTATTTTCCTGTTCACGAGAATTCCCACCACATTGATTCGTCTGTTATTAAATCAAACTCGTTCGAGTCTACTCGTTGATTTTGCAATCACCGTGCAACCACTGGCTAATTCCACTTTGCCCCGCATTTATTGTGTGATTTTATTATTTATCCTCCAGCTTTGGTGGACACGTGGGCTAAGCGTCAGGCTCGTTTAATATTGATAGCTGGTGAAGGGAAGTTCTGGGTTCAAATTCCGCTCGGGTGTACTGAGTTTTTTTTTCTTTAATGGTTTCTCCCTCTCTCTCTCTCTACAAAAGTGCCTGTATACTGCCTTTAAATTCTACCTTACTCATATTCACCCCATTAGCGTATTTTCTGCACCAGACCTAGTAGAAAAAATGACAAAATGTATTAAGATGTTTTTTTATAAACTTCTTAGCATATTATAAAAATAAAAATATGGTCAAAATATCGTGTAAATGTGTGTTGTTACAAGTGTATATGTGGGCTTATAGTAATAGTAATAGTAGGCTGTCTAAAGTTTCAAACAAACCAGTGTGCATGACTTTTTTTTATTAACTTAACACAGATATTCATTACTCGCTTAAAATACTGCCGGAAAATGAGTTAACATTTCTCCTCATAATGAGATTGCCATCAAAACTGGACCAGATATTTACTTTGAGAAGGCTAAACCAGGGATTGTATATCGATATTTACCTAGAGTAGGCTAAACCAGGGATTGTATATCGACTGATGACATATCAAATCTTACCCCCCCCCTCCCCAGTTATTCTCATATTAGACTGAACTACCGTTGGTGGGGAGATCTAGTTTCAAATCCCGGTTAGATGTACTATGTATTTATTCTCATTCCACCCCCCACTCTATCTTCACGCAAATGCTGCCTCATTTTGTTTATAATCTTTCTTACCTTTATCTACCCTATTAGTAGGCCTATAATTAAATATGCAGACAGCCCGGACGGGTAGTAAAATGCGGAGCTAAACAAAATAAATTAAACCTCGGCCTTTGCAGTGAAGTCGGGTGTTCTAACCATTCCTCTGCCAATGTTTGCTGTAACGAGGTAGTTAAGTCGGGTGTTCTAACCATTCCTCTGCCAATGTTTGTTGTAACGAGGTTGATGTCATTGCCAGGAAGGTGACGGGGGAGAGGGGTGGGGAGAGGCTTACGTCCTTGGTGGGCGGCCCCAAGGTGGACTTCGAGGAGATGTTTGTGCTCTGGGTGGTGCGTGGGATAAGTTAGTCCGGTCCGCCGACATCATGAGGCAGGGTTGCAGGCTTCTATAAGAATGCGACTGAACAGAGGGTGGGCTGCAAAGGGCTGTGTGTGAACTTACGATTGTGAAGACCTACAGATAGCTGTTAGTGGACGATTGTAAATACCTGCAAGGAGCTATGGTGGGGGTCTGCAGTGGTCTGTTAGTGGACAATATTTAAGCTCTGTCTAATACTGTGACTGGACTGACCGATGGTAGCGGCTTGCGTAAGGTAGTGAAGATTGATGGCGGACCAACGGGAAATACAACAGAATTAATACCACTTCTTTGAGTCATCACAGCTATCCACTTAAATAATTTGTTGAAGGACTGTACCCATCTGTTGGTCATATGTCGATCGCCAGACTTATATGGTAGAAACAACTTAAATAGTTACCTTGAAGGTATATATTCCATTCTGTAAGAATAATAATTATATTAGTAGCTAAGTTAAAATTTGCATGACTCATTTAAAGATACATGCTATATTTTAGTTTTAAAATTTCGGATTGGATTCATCCAATTGATTTATATATATATATATATATATATTCGGCAGTATATATATATATATATAGTGGTTTTTAACATCTAGCACGTGTGTGAGAATAAAGCTATATTTTTGTCATTAGCTCTTTGTGGTACACTGACTACCCTGTTGCTTGAGCGTAAGTCAGAAGTAATGTAATTATGTATCCAGGAGAGAGGAAAAGGGGAGTGTTGCAACCCAATAGACGTCGAACAAGGTTATTAGAACCTCCCTATCTTGGCCTGCTGCTTTCAACAGTTGGACCCTCAAGAGTAAACAAACTGACATAAGTTCTCTGAGTCAGGTTTGTGCAAGAAAAAATGCGGAGGAATAATCTGGAACAAACGATCACAACAGTAAAACTACCAAATTTTAAAAGTGGGGGAGGGCATTCGGGGCTACCGTGAAATTGGCTACCCCCGATGTGAATATCATTTGTGGGCTTATTGAAACGGAATAAATGAACATTTTTTTTCGGAACAATCTGGTACAAACGAAGAACAAACGATTGCAATCGCAATAATATTGATTTTAAAAGTGTGTGTGGGTGGGATTCATGGGCGTCTCTTGCAGCGCGTCTCGGCGCTTTCCAAGTGCCCTTAAACTTGAAGTCAGAGTAATTTACCACTCGTTCCTTCAAATATAATTTACAAGAGTATAAAACCCCTTCCTCATTATTCCGGTCACGGATACCAGTAACGAGGATCCGGTGATCGTGTCCAGTTATCAACAGTACTAAAGAGAGAGCGGTCGACCTTTCCTGTCAGACTACGACACATTGGGCACTTACTTCTCACGCGGATTGCTTCATCACAACCATCAACGACGAATTAAATTAATGGTTCAGGTTTGGTTGGCCACACACAAAATCAACCCTGAAATACTTAAGAGAGATTTTTTAATAGATCAAGTCAAACACCTTAGATCAATCGATAACATGTCTGTCTAGTGAGTTAAGAGTCCCGGGTTCGATTCTCGGCATGGCCGAAAAAAATTTATCACTGGTGAAATGTGGCTTAACCCTCTCACAGTAATGAATTAACGGCCGGGGGCTGTGTGTTGTGCCGGAACTAGATATAAGCTAGTTTATAAGTCGTGTGCTGATATAATCAGTCTGTTCATAAAGTGCTCGTTAAATATCTCAAACAAATGAAAATAAATCAGGTTGTACACGTGATCTTTGAATTATTTTAATAATTTATATTTTTGTTGGGAACAAAACACACTTTTGTTATAAAATAAACTTTGTTAGGGGCTGAGGACCTTCTGTAATATTGTTATTGAAATATAGAACTCACAGCCATTTCAATTAAAGTTTCAACAATTTTGTTGTAAAACTTCACTAAACCTCAACAAATACTTTAGATTTGTTTTCATAACAATGAACAGTGAAAATTTTAAAGACGATCAACGACGTTTATTTTTGAGCAGAAGTTTGCTAATCAAGAGAGTAGCTACATTTTTTTAAAAAAAATCAATAAACTCTTGTACACCCCTGTGTACCCGGATGAGATTCAAACCTCAATAATCTATCACCACCACCATCAACTCAATATATTCCGAGCTTGACGCCTTGGACCATGGGACCAACGGTGGATGTACAAATCCTTTATCACAAGTACTTTGGTGTGTTCTTGTGTTAGCCAGACATTTATCTGATAACATTATTTTCACTTCACTAGATGTTTTATCGCATTTATTAAAACAAATTAAATAGTTTAGTTATAAAAAATACCTAAGCGCTTTTTAACGCTCCTTTCTCTTCTTTATTAGGTATTTCTTGTTGAATGGGTGCCTATGATCCATGGCGCAGCGCGACCTCAGGTTGCGGGTAGAAGATACTGCCTTAAGATATGAAGGGTATCTGAGAATATATTGAGAAGTTACGGACAGTTGATAGAGCTGTTACTCCAGATTGGAGGCTAGACGTGGGAATGATGAGCTCTCACCGTAAAAAAAAAAAAAAAATCAAGAAACACTCATGGTTGTTCCTGGCGTAAAATATTCCGGAGTTGAAATAGTCCCCTAATCGTATCTCCGGGTGGGGACTGCTCCGGGGGAGTCTAGAGATATGAATAAGGTAGACGGGATAGAACTAACTCAAGACAGGGATACGGATAGGTGGCGTACTTTTATAAATGTGACCGTGAACTTTCGAGTTTCTAATGCCATAGAATAAGCTAGTAAGATAGCGGGAAAAAAATGCCAAAACACATTTTAACTTACAATATTATTATACGTAAAGGAAACATTTTTCTATCGATTTCTACAACGTTTCTTGAGTCCACATGTCGTTTATCTGTACAGAACCATCGATATTTTCAATTAGACGCAATTGGCTGAGGTGCCATATAACTGAAAGGACTAACCCTCAGTATGGAAGCTTCAAAACCACTAAAATTATCCTCAATCAACTTAACACTTTCTGTTATGACCCTGTTATAAAATTATATCTTTGTTTCAGGAAGGCTAGATATATGTTTCTAACCGTTTACTTTACTACTGCAATAATTCACTTGAAATGTCGTTTGAAGTGAACTAATTTTACCTTTTAAAATTATAAAACTTAGAATGTAAGATTTTAAATTTTATCGAGACATGCTAATATCGTTCACCTCAATTTTGGCTGGATCTATGTTTTAAAGTAGCATACCGCCTCTTAAAACTGAAAACTCCACTGCTTCGGCCCGCAAGCGAGCTATACCGACCGAACGGCCACCACATTTTTGCTAAGATAGTGCCAACCTACGTGAATAAAGGGTGTCAGGCGGTCAGCACAACGAAGCCTCAATACGTTTATCTCTGTTTTCTAGACCGGAGCCGCTACTTATTTATTCAATTAGCTCCTTATTGGTCCTCACGAGGCCGAGTTGACCTCGTTCCAGACCCACCGATTCACAGAAATATCTGGAAGTGCCGGGGATTGAACACAGGACCTCTGTATCTGTAAATACCACAATATATCTGAACATCTGCAACTCTCCGGTGGACGGTTCCCTTAAGGAACAATCTAATGGTTGATCAAATTCCACCGATAAAACCGCCGGCGCTCTAGTTCCTCCCAGCCTGGGTTATAGGCATCCCGCCCTGCAGCTCTGTGCGATGGTTTGCGTCACTCAAGGATGAAAGCAATTTCGTCTTGCGGGTTTTTTTTGTGCCACTACGTCTTATTTCCAGATTTTTCTACAATAATGGGTTAGGGATAAGCCAGGTTAACACTATAAGAAATGTATCTTCATTTGCGTGGAAAGAGAATAGAACCATCTAAGGAAAACAATCTTAAATACACTCTGGTGGGATCCGTCACCACCAAACCAGATTAGATGTGCCTGACATTTAGTCCGCGTGTCCCCAGCTGTAGGTACGTATTAACTCAAACAGCAACTATATCTGGGATCATCTTCATAGAGTGTTGATGTTGACGCAAGATAAAGAGTTTCATCACGAGACGAGTGCGTTTTGTAAGCCCCTCATTATTTCACCTGTAATTATGAACCTGCTGGAAGATTGTGTCATGGCCCACTCGTCTGTTCACACAGACTATTATTAGTACTGGCAATATTGTAATTTGCAGCAGTTGCTGTTGTTAGGTTAAGTTTATGTATTCTCTTATTTACTGCTATACCCTCCTTTACCAGTCGTGGGTAAGTTGGTCTCTCATCTCATCCATGAGTCCATTTCATTACCGATATATTACAATTATATTTAATTTAATGTATTATTTGTCTCTAATTTCATCTTATTACGAAGCTATTACAATGATTATCAACATGGTTGGGTGTATGTTTAGTGTACACTGCTAAATTAAGCTAGTTTGTAATTCGTGGTCTGATACGACCATATTTTGAGAAGTACTTGAATTAAATGTAAAGGTAAGGGTTCGATTCCCGGGAAGGCTAAAAAAAATCGATGAAATTGGAGTTTTCTTTTAGCGGTGGTTTGATTGGTAGTTGTCTCTTTTAGAGTAAAGTTAGTCTGTAAGTTATAATATTAAATAATAATTAGATTAACAATTTTTTATTTTCATTCATTTATTTGAGGTATTTAACATGCATGTTCTGAACCGACTGATTATATTAGCACACGGCTTATAAACTAACATAAATCTAGAACCGACACAACATCCAGCCCCCAGCTGTTAATTCATCACTGTGAAAGGATACATTTTCCCGCCATGTCAGGAATCGAACCTGGGACCCTTAGCTCAGTAAACAAACACGCTACCAACTATCGTATTAGATATTTAAAAAGGGTTAAATATAAGTAATAAAATATTTTTTATATGTTTGCGTTCAACACTAAAAAATAAGAAAGTGCTCCCACACTACCGTGGGAAGAGGACAGAAATAAAAAGAAAGAAAAAAGAAGATCCTATGTAAAAACATCCCTTAGGGAACTCTTTCGAGTTTCGAATTTTTACCTATCAGTCTATTGAAAGCCAGAAGGCTTAAACAGAATGAACACTTGTGTAACTATTAATAAAAAATACATTGAATAAATAGGTGTGGTAACCAATTATTATTTAATAATTCCATGTGTTAGTAGCTAGTATACTAATTTATCATTTTATTTTAAAATTTGACGTGTCTTATTGAATGTTCGGACAGTCTCAAAACTTATTGAACACTTTCAAGACTCCAATATACCAGAAAGGTAAATTTTTAAGGAAATGTGCCAGGATTCACTTGAAGATTAGCCGGAAAATTATAAAGTTAAGAAAGCACACTAGTTCAGCTGAGCGGAATCTGAACCATGGCATTCTTAGTCACACAAATCACTGGTTCTGAGCTACCTCTTCCAGGCAGGCAATTTATTACTCTAAAAGGGGAGTTCACAATTTCCCCGATTATACTTTTTTGATCGTATTGGGAATTGACCCAGGATCCTTAATTCAATAGGAAGACATATTAATTACTGAGCTAAATTGATTGTATTCCATATTTGAGTTAATATTATAAATCGCCCTGAGGGATAAACACTCTTAAATACGGACAGTAATTCATAAGTGCAAACCCGAATATTATTAGTGATTTGACGAAGGCTCGCAGCGTGCCTAAATATCCCCAGGTGTATAGGTCCATTAGGTTGATTAATGTGACTGTTGGCAATCGTATCACGCCGCCGACAGTACACAGGTTACAATGAAGAGAGAACAGCTATCGGTTCCAGTTGTCCAGGAGATGGGGGTCATTAGCATACCGCTGCTCGCCATTTGTCACCCTCTTGATTCCACTGCCCTCTCCCCAGGGAGCTTTAACGAGGTACACTAGACTCTAATAACATCTGAATGGCTGAAAAACAGCAGGGGTACATGCGGTACGGAAAAAACAAAAACAATTTGTAAACCACTTTACCCCATCGTGATTGGGAGTAGGGGTAGGTAAATCTTAACATTCAAGTCGGAGTGATTAACTATTAGTAGGTGCAGGTATAGGTATGGTTATCAAAGCGTTCAAGGTGTATGACGTTATTAACTATTGGTAGGTGCAGGGATAGGTATGGCTATCAAAGCGTTCAAGGTGTATGGCGTTATTAACTATTGGTAGGTGCAGGGATAGGTATGGCTATCAAAGAGTTCAAGGTGTATGGCGTTATTAACTATTAGAAGCCTATATGCAGCGGTGCATTCAAGTTGGATGGAGTTATTAAGTCAATTTTTAGTTGAAGAGATAGGCTAAGTTGACTAAAGAGAAACTAAATGGAACAATAAATTAACATTCATAAGGGTGACCTAGTGGTCTAGGGGTAAGGTGTCAGACTTCTGTGCTGAGGGTCCGGGGTTCAATCCTCGCTCCCGGCACAGATTCATCTGATTGCCAAACCCTTCCTTCACCTCTGACAAGATGTGTATTAATCACAACTTGTGAATGTGAGGAATTCCAGGCCTCCACCGTGGTTCGGATCCCACGTTAAACTGTAGGTCCTCCATTTCATCTCACAATCACCCTACCATTGCACATTAGCGTAAGTGTGTATAACCCGAACGGGTAGTAAGACGCGGTGATAATAATAATAATAATATGCATAAGAGTACAGATAAGGTTAAAGCTGCGTTTTATATATATATATTTGTATCCAACACTTGACATACCTTTGAAAACAAAGGTAAATTATTCGGTGTTGTACTTGGGATTTTCATTTAACTGTAAATTTATTTCTTTGAAAATAGTATTATTTAGTTTCAAACCCTAGTTCCACAAATATCCATAGCTCTCAAAAAATTATCTTTTAAATTAGTGAACCTTCTTTTAACCTGAACTTAATTATTCATAATATTTACAGATATTTTAAACTAAACTAACAACTATTGTATATTCTCGTACATTCTATATTAATATTATTATTTTATTTAACGAAAGGATCAAAAGCAATTAACAAAATAAAGTAAAAACTTATTTTCTTGTTTTATTACTGCAACAAGACCTCGTTAAGTCTCTTTTATTTTTATATGTTTCGTTTAAAAATTGTGTGCTTCGTTAACTCTACGAATGTGTATTTAATTATCTCCAGTTTATTCTTTGTTTAACGTCTTTCTGGAAAACCATAATTAACTATTTTAAGTTCATTGAAATTATATTAAACTGGCTTGGCAATATTCTTAACGTGATGCCAATAAATTTAATTCGTATTTTAATAAATAGACATTATAATACATTATAATGTTAATTTTCTGAACAATAAGCTATAAAAACACATTTAGGGTGCTTCTTACTGAAAGTAAAATTCCTCCATTAGATATATTTCTTTTGATAATGCAGCTATGATGCTTAAAAATCACAAAGAGAAATTCCAAAATAACTTAGAATTTACTTTTGTAACCATAACAATAAATTACTGCACGATATACGAGTATCTAGTTTCCTTTACCATTTAACTACATAACATAATTGCGGCGAATTATCGAAATCGTTTTTAAAAATTACTGAATTTTACATTTTCATATAACTTATTAATTATGTTCGAAGACATATCAACATAAAGTTAGCCAACATATTTCAATTTAAATTTGGGCAAAAACTTATTTTGATATTATAAACCACTAATTAATTATTGTGAGACATCGGAACGTCTGAAATACGTTTCAACACTTAACCACCAAACAGGATCTTAAAACTAAATATCCTGAAATTACGACAAGCTCTTTAAAAATACTCATTTATTTCAAGGATATCGGAAAACATTACATCCCAGAAATCCCTATCCACTTATCCAAGGGAATCAACTCTCATTAATTATTTTTAATGGCATACCGACACAAAGTTTACCAACACCCCCTACTAAAAAGTAGTTTAGTTAGTACGGTGTAAGTATTGGTCCCTGTAAATGATTGTTTTCTGTGCATTGCGTCATTACTCTCGTTCTTGCTATTCGTCGGTATATTTGTACCAATGGGGAAGGTAGGATTGATAGGAAATGTGCTCAAATTTGCGTAAAGGGGGAGTATTTAGGCTAAACCACCCTAAGTACTCCCGATCAGGATTCGAACCTTCACATCCTATTTACCGATAATCCTCTACTTTCAAATCTTACGCCTAAGGCAGTGTAACCACTTGTATGGGTGGTGCTAAAACGGCCACGTATATGTTCTCTGTTTACATACGGTGCTGTAATTTTATTTTATCATATAGAGAAAGTATTGAAAACGTGAATATATTGTTCTGGTACTCAAAAGTGTTGGGTCTTAAAATATTCTGTTCGCCCCTTCGCCTGTAACCTACCTGGGGAGACTGTTTGATAGATTTCGTTCAAACTTGAGATTTGGAACATATATGATCGTACATTGTATAGAAAATTGTGTGTGTGTGCTGAAGACAGATTTTTGAAAACTATACTTTTTCAAAAAAGGCTATACCTATATTGTTCAAAATGGATTTCTGGAGAGAATGTTAATTAGTAAATTTCACTGTTTATTTTTTTCGGAGATACATTAGTAAATAATGGTTTACTGAAAATCAATTTTTGAAAATTTCGTTTCAAACTATAATATACTATGTATGAAATAATGTGCGATTGTATCACACCGTTCCTTTTAAATAATGCTCCACCACTTTCAAAATCTGTCTCTGTTTAGTATACTATATTATACAGTGTTTATTGATTTAGCTTCTTTAGTTAAATGGTGATCCCTCCAAATCAGAGGTAATCAAGTCCCTCACTAGGTCTGATCAGCAAAAACTCCTCCGCGCTGATTACTCAATACAGTCCGGAACGTGAGTAAAACGGAGTGGGCGGGAGCCGCGCCAACACGCTCTTATAAACCGCTCCCCGGGGCTCGAACCAGACACCCGAGGCACGACTGACCTCTTTTGTGTGGTTGGGTTCATCGTACGGGAGAATGGGGTTACTCAACGGCTCGTTACGAAACAGGTGACTGGAGCAAGTCGCACAGATAATCGTCGTGGTCGGTGGGACGTGATAATACGACCTCTCAGATTGACTTGAATAAGAGGGCAATCCACTTGCAGAAACTTCGACACAATAGTACTCGGTTGAGAGACACCTTTAAAAACAAAATTATTATTCGTTTCCATTAGTATTCACCCGTATCAGTGAGCACACGGAGTAAACGTCAAGTTCATATATAATCTGGTTTTACGATGACTGAGAGGTTGGGTTTTAAATCCTCAGCTGGTGTAATGAGAGTTTTTTTTTCCAAAAATATCTTTATACGATCCCTTTACGTGAATGCCTTTACATTTCCTCGTAATCATATCTTCCTTATCCCTATCCCATTAGCGGTATTAAAATGTGCAGTACTGCTGAGTTCAAAGTAGTAGTTTCATTAAAATAATAGTCTTTATTGACATTGGCATTTATTTCCTGTATCAATTCTAAAAGTAAGAAAACAGATTTTGATTAATTTATGAGAAAATGTATGATAACCTTTTGGAGTATATAACATAAAACAAAAAGTCATAGCAGCCAACATTGGCAAAATGAAATTTTTTTTTTTGTTAAAATGATTTAATACAAGAACTATTAAACAAATTAATTTTTAGCTCACCGACATTTTGGAAACTTTGCACGTGTTCGTTACCACATGTGTGTTGTAGATTCGACGAACCAACAGTTTAATCTCGGACATTTATGTTCTTAAAAAATTGAAATATAATTTTAAAATGTCAAAAAATACACTAAAAAGTTAAAGCTAGCTCTAAAAATGTGACTATTGTTTTCTCAAATACATCCTATTTTGCTTCTAAAGTCTTGGGTGAATAGTTTAAAAAAAATATAATTTACGTTATTAAAAATATACTAAGTGTAATCATATTACTTACTAGCAGAAGTATCCGTCGTTGCCCGGGGTAACCACGCAACAATTCTAGGTGTAATCTAACCCAGGTCTTCGATTTTCATAAATAGAATACTTAATATTATTAGCACTGCGTCTTACTACCCGTTCGGAAATGGCATAATTATTTGTCATTATTTTATATTATTTTATAAAATATTAATTCCAATATCCTAAGCAGGTCTACGACACGCTTATAGTAAAAATACTACCCAACCTAACAAAACTTAACCTTTAGTTAGTAAACGCATGAAAAGTTATATTTTGCTTGGCATGATTAGCGTGTAATAAAACATAAGCCTACACAACTTTTAATGATTAGATACTAAAACACGTATTTTAGTGTTATATAATCTATAGTGTTTTCATGTTTAAGAAAAAAATCATTTAAGTATAATTTTTCTCTGTTTTTTTTTAATTATTTGGGTTCGTATTTTTACGAACCCGTGTAGGGATTCCTCTACAGTGCTACCAAATTCCAACATAAAATCGCTTTGTTAAGAAGGAAAAATCTTCTGGATGGGTATACATAGGCTGTACACATGAACATATAAATACAGTTGTACACTTCGTTCACTCTAAAAAGGTAAGTAGCAGTCTTACCTTGACGGACTACACTATGATCCTATCTTATAAGCTACACCTTTTAGTCAGTATAATAATGCAAGGCTAGCCTGCTACCTTCCTTACGAAGGATAAACTAAGAGTACATACAGTAGCCCCATGGCTTCTTTGGTGCTGACTGACTGCTACCAGACCAAATTATGTATCCCTACGCCGAACCATATGATCTGCAAAAAACATGTGTTTAGCAGCTGTCACTTCTGACAGTCCAAGTTTAGGTATTTACCTAACTGTTGACTGTCAGAAGTCAGCTGTGAACTGTCAATCAGCACCAAAAAAGCCATGGGGCTACTGTACATGTATATATATATATGTGTGTGTGTGTGTATATCTATGCATACACATACACACACAGCAATATAAATGTTTTTATTGGCTTTTTAGCTAACACAATTATTATTTAATATTATGTATAAAAATATTCACTAAAAACCATAATACATTTTAAATATGCTCTAAAACTGAAAAAGCCCTAAGTACACAATTATATTACAAATTAAATAACTTTGGCTATCAGGGCTAATTAAAACTATGTTACATCCTGTTCAGCATTAAAATAAAACATAGAATAAAAAATATGTCATCTCATAATCTTATTTCTATTAATATAGGTACCGGTAATGAAGCTCCGTTCAAACTACGAGTATGCTATGTCCTTCTCTAGAACATTCCTGTAGACAAAGGATCAGCGATTAGCATGCGGGTATTGCCCTCGTCGAGGTTCTCAGAACATTGGAGAAAAGTCAAGTTTACATGTTCCACGTCGTTTCTTGTGTCCAACGAATGATTTCATCTCTGCGCAGGGCTGGCTATCTGAGAAATCTATGAGAAACAATTATTTGTACTTTAAAGCGGGCACGAGAAAAAGGTTGGTGTTTTTTGCAATTTTTTATAACACTTTTGTTTGGTCAAAATAAATCAAACATTTCCTCAGTACAAACATAGAATTGAATTTTATTCACATGGTGACCTCAACGGTTCTTGAATATCTGTCAAGGGTGTCCTGGAATTTACTAATAACACCTTTTCTTCTTCATTTAAAAAGTTGCTCATGTAATCCTGCTATGCTCATGACAGATATTCAACAATTGTTCATATCATCATGTTAAGAAAATTTAAACTCTATGTTCGTAATGAAGCAACATTTATTTTGGCAAAAAAAAAAAAAAAAAANNNNAAAAAAAAGTTTTGCTCTAAGAAAACACACTGTCCTTTTCTCGCGTTCCTTACGTCCCCACCTTAACTAAACACGAGACAAAGGGGGTTCTACTTTTAGCGAGGACTTGTAACGCTAATGAGAACACGGTGTTTTTTTTTAAAGGAAACTTTTAGCTCTCAAACAAACATAATTTCAAGGACAGATTTTCCATACCCGTATTGGGGGGCGCGTAGACAAAGGTATTAGTTTGGACTTATTCTGGTTTGCAAGTAATGAGCAGGTTGACATACAATAACATCTCTAATATGGTCATCAATAAAACACATAAAATGAATCCATACAAGTAAAATTTAAACTTTTATTTTGTAACGTCCTACATTTTTCTTTGGGAGCTCCTGTCCTCCTTTGCGCCTGTGTACGGTTAGTTGAAATCTAAATACTAATTTAATATCTCACCCCTAGACCCAACTAGTAGCTCTACAATTGTCTGAGTTGACCTGGTGGTCTAGGGGTAAGGTGTCAGACTTCTGTGTTGGGGGTCCGGGGTTCAATACTCGGTCCCAGCACGGATTTATCTGATGGCCAAACCCTTCCTTCACCTCTGACAAGACGTGTGTTAATCACAACTTGTGAATGTGTGGAATGCCAGGCCTCCACCGTGGTTCGGATTCCACGTTAAACTGTAGGTCCTCCATTTCATCTCACAATCACCCTACCATTACACATTAGCGTAAGTGCGTATAACCCGAATGGGTAGTAAGACGCGGTGCTAATAATAATAATAATAATAATACAATTGTCTGACTGAGGGGTCAAGGGGGTCACAATAATTACGTATTCATCTTTTCCTTAATTCTGTCTTGTCGTAGTAAAGAGGGGAGAAAAAGGTAAAAGTAAAAGTTTATTGACTGCCAGAGTAACATTTACTGAGTTGGAGAACTCTAGCTAACCTGGAGGGAGAGATATTAATTTAAAGTATCAGTTTAATTCGTTAGGGACAGCTTCATAGTGTATACATAGTGTATACATACACTCAACGATGTGTGAAGGCTGTTTCCCTCTTCCCACCCTCTCATCAACATCAAATGGGATATTAACCCCTCTCTCAAGGCAAACTACAGTACATTTTCTACCTCTTTACACTAAATGTTTGGCAAGTGAATTATTTAGCCGCCCGCACAGGTGGCCGCATGGTTTAAGACGTCAACAATGAAATCGTCTTGATTTATCTTATAGCGGAGTTCTGAGATCGAATCTCGGCTTGATACACTGGTGGTAGTTGTCCACATCTGATTTATATTTGCGGTTTTCCCATCCTTTCTCCACGAAAATGAAGGTGCACTCCCTCCTAAATACCCTACTTATTCTAACCCTATAAATTAAGGCATTTTTGAACTCCGAATATATTGTATCTTACATTTTAATTATTGAACCCCGTGAGCACCAATACCAAGTTGAACTCACTAAGACTATAACAAACAAAACACGTTTGCAATCATCACGCCTTACTGATCCCACTTATATTAAAAATTAATTACGTCGCTAATTACCTTATGTTAAAAATTTATTGTAAGAAGCCCAGGCCTGTAAATATAACGTAAAAAAAATCATATTCATATTTGTTTTATATTTTTTTATACCATCTTTTTCTCATGAAACAGCCCTTCGGTATTAGATTCACTTAACCAGGCGCATATCTAGGACTTAATTTTGGACTGAAGAGAAGGGTAAGTGGAGATAAAGCGAGTGTTATGAATTAATTAAAGTTTCGAGAGGAAGATGAAAATTTCCCGGTAAATATCTCAGATTATTAAATAACACGAGAAGGGATTATATTCTTTAAGGTTAGGAGTATAATATTGAAATACACCCGTGCTATATCTAGGGGTATATTCCTCCATTTCTCTATCCAGGGTTCCTTCAACCCTTGTTTTATCCAGGGTCCCCTACTTCCTTGCTTTACCCAGGGCCTCCTCCACCCTTGCTCCATCCAGGGTCCCCTACTTCCTTGCTTTACCAAGGGTCTCCTCCACCCTTGCTCTATCCAGGGTCTCCTACTTCCTTGCTTTATCCAAGGCCTCCTCCTCCAGTGGTCTACCTAGATCCCATCCTCCCTTGGTCACGTGCCTTCACATGTCTACTGCAAATCCATTCATTACTTTTACAGAGGTACATTACACCACTGAGTCTCTAATGTGGGTCTTCAAAGTACACAAATTCCCCGCACTCAAGTTTTTACTCTTTATTTTCCACATCCTTTGCTTTCCCGCCCTCTCTCCTCCATACCCCCCCGGTAACCACGACCCAAACCTCATCCTCGCCAGGAGTCAAGCGAACAAGAAGAGTAATGGCTTCTAGCGGAAACCCTTCAGCTTCCATGATAAGTGAGGAGATATCAAGGCATTTTCAAGACAAACCCCATTTTTAATGTTATAATCTTCTTGATTTAACGACTGCTATTTATAATAGTAAGCTGTGCTACAATGACCTCGGTTTGTGTTTGTCAAAACAACTTCTCTTCAGTCCACATCTGGCAAGTAACATTGTACTGGTCTTCTCACTGATAGTTTTATTATGGTCAGAGTTTTATCCACATCTGGCAAGTAACATTGTACTGGTCTTCTCACTGATAGTTTTATTATGATCAGAGTTTTATCCACATCTGGCAAGTAACATTGTACTGGTCTTCTCACTGATAGTTTTATTATGATCAGAGTTTTATCCACATCTGGCAAGTAACATTGTACTGGTCTTCTCACTGATAGTTTTATTATGATCAGAGTTTTATCCACATCTGGCAAGTAACATTGTACTGGTCTTCTCACTGATAGTTTTATTATGATCAGAGTTTTATCCACATCTGGCAAGTAACATTGTACTGGTCTTCTCACTGATAGTTTTATTATGATCAGAGTTTTATCCACATCTGGCAAGTAACATTGTACTGGTCTTCTCACTGATAGTTTTATTATGATCAGAGTTTTATCCACATCTGGCAAGTAACATTGTACTGGTCTTCTCACTGATAGTTTTATTATGATCAGAGTTTTATCCACATCTGGCAAGTAACATTGTACTGGTCTTCTCACTGATAGTTTTATTATGATCAGAGTTTTATCCACATCTGGCAAGTAACATTGTACTGGTCTTCTCACTGATAGTTTTATTATGATCAGAGTTTTATCCACATCTGGCAAGTAACATTGTACTGGTCTTCTCACTGATAGTTTTATTATGATCAGAGTTTTATCCACATCTGGCAAGTAACATTGTACTGGTCTTCTCACTGATAGTTTTATTATGATCAGAGTTTTATCCACATCTGGCAAGTAACATTGTACTGGTCTTCTCACTGATAGTTTTATTATGATCAGAGTTTTATCCACATCTGGCAAGTAACATTGTACTGGTCTTCTCACTGATAGTTTTATTATGATCAGAGTTTTATCCACATCTGGCAAGTAACATTGTACTGGTCTTCTCACTGATAGTTTTATTATGATCAGAGTTTTATCCACATCTGGCAAGTAACATTGTACTGGTCTTCTCACTGATAGTTTTATTATGATCAGAGTTTTATCCACATCTGGCAAGTAACATTGTACTGGTCTTCTCACTGATAGTTTTATTATGATCAGAGTTTTATCCACATCTGGCAAGTAACATTGTACTGGTCTTCTCACTGATAGTTTTATTATGATCAGAGTTTTATCCACATCTGGCAAGTAACATTGTACTGGTCTTCTCACTGATAGTTTTATTATGATCAGAGTTTTATCCACATCTGGCAAGTAACATTGTACTGGTCTTCTCACTGATAGTTTTATTATGATCAGAGTTTTATCCACATCTGGCAAGTAACATTGTACTGGTCTTCTCACTGATAGTTTTATTATGATCAGAGTTTTATCCACATCTGGCAAGTAACATTGTACTGGTCTTCTCACTGATAGTTTTATTATGATCAGAGTTTTATCCACATCTGGCAAGTAACATTGTACTGGTCTTCTCACTGATAGTTTTATTATGATCAGAGTTTTATCCACATCTGGCAAGTAACATTGTACTGGTCTTCTCACTGATAGTTTTATTATGATCAGAGTTTTATCCACATCTGGCAAGTAACATTGTACTGGTCTTCTCACTGATAGTTTTATTATGATCAGAGTTTCTCTCACCAGGGACTAGATTATTTTATTATATAGTATTTTTATCAGAACTTTATTCAGCAGGTGACCTGGTGGTCTAGGGGTAAGGTGTCAGACCTCTGTACTGACGGTCCGGGGCTCAATCCTCGGTCCTGGCACAGATTTATCTGATGGCCAAACCCTTCCTTCACCTCTGACAAGACGTGTATTAATCACAACTTGTGAATGTGAGGAATGCCAGACCTCCACCGTGGTTCGGATCCCACGTTAAACTGTAGGTCCTCCATTTCATCTCACAATCACCCTACCATTGCACATTAGCGTAAGTGTGTACAACCCGAATGGTTAGTAAGACGCGGTGCTAATAATAATAATTTATTCAGCAATGTCACGCTTATTCTAGAATCTAGTTTTATTATCATAGTTTTTTTCAGCACTGAATGTATTCTCCTCTTATCCTTAGAGTCTTAGTATTTATCCAATAAATTAACTAAACATGTCATCATAAATAGTTTACCAATCATGCTTTATGCGAATGTTGATACATTTTCTTGAAAGTTTACCTTATTTTCTTAAACCACTATTTAAAAAAAATGCAGATAGCCCAGATAGATATACAGATGCAGTGGAGGGAAAAAAATAAGAAACTTAGCTAATCCTAATTTTAAAATGAGTTCTGGGCATTAATAAATTACAAACCTACTCTAATTAATGTCAGATAATTATTTTAAAATTATTTAATGCAATATATGTTTAATTATGGCGCGTCTTTCTGCACACATTTACCGGCCTCCCCGATATGAATGAATTCAGCTGTTCCATCCTTCACCACCTCCATTACATAACTATAGCCTGATTTTGGTAGGAATAACCATATCTGGTAGTTACTAAAGTCACCAAAACAATGTTAATATATTCGTTCATCAAGTCATTTCACTTTTTATATATTTTATTAATACCTATAAAATAACACTAATAATATAGTATCATGTTATTAATGTTTGCAAAAAAAAAATAATTGAATTTTCTAAACTGTTCTTCCAACCAAAATCAGACTATAGAATATATAATGAGGTGTTAAGGGTGTGACGGAAATGATTACCAAACTTCCTTCGGCCTCTCTTCCTTGCTAAACAACATTGATTATCTCCAAACATTGATACAGCTGCCGCGCCCTACATTGTTATGAGCCTCTGTTGTGCTCAAGAGCGTTGGAAAGCTGTGTCAGAACCAGGTCGAGCCCAATACTTAGATTTAATGAGGGTACAGAATCAGGTTAAACAATTGATCCCAAACTCACTTCAAGTACGGTCTCTGGCTCTAATCTCCCAAATAGCGTTAATAATCTTATGTCAGACACTTTATATCTGTCTCTGTTCTGTTGTGTCTGGTCTATGTTAGATCAGTTTTTAATAAGTCGTGTGATGATATAATCATTTGATTCACTCCTAGCATATAGAGTTGATATTTACTAAATTAGATAGCAGGCCGAGCCTCTACACAAATAGTAAACATATTCTTCAGCGCCGGTTGTAATCTATAGTTAGGCTCCCATAGATCGGTAGCCTACCAACCAAACCACTTAACTATGGGGACAGGTCGGATTGTTTTGTACCTTTGTCCCGAGATTAAGAAGGAAAGGAGCTACATTAAAAAATTTTTTAAATACTTTAAATACCGTCTTAACATATTGCCCGTACGCTGATTAAACTTCATGATCAACTAAACTGAAGAATGAGGTTGGAATCCCGGTGATTATACTGAGGTTGCCTTGATTGAATGTATGTTTCCCTACACGTAAATGCGGGTATATTTCCTCTCGATTATACCTACCCTATCCTTACCTCATTTGTGACCAGATAATATTGACACCTTAGCCCGCGTACCCATCTATGTGGGTATATAACCAGTATTATATTACAATAATGTACTGTACGTTATAAATTTTTAAAAATGGTTCTAATTAATTTGTAATGAAATTAAAAGTGAAACTTAAGTTCATCTGCTTCAAGCGCGCTCTTAAGGGTCCTCTTGCTAATGTCTTGAGACGAGTTACAGTTCATTTATTTTAAATATATTTCACGCCAAAATGAAGCTGAAAGGTATCAAAATGTTCCAATAAAAAGTTACATTTAAAAATTCTATAATTTAAAACAAAATTCATTAAAAAAAAGGGTAAATCTTCTCATTTCCAGTGACGTTTAACAAGAAATACCACAGTTCTGAGATCAAATTAAATGGTTAGACACATAGATCTAACCTCCGTTAAACAAATGAAGAATGTTTTAATAGGATTACAAAAATATTTTAAGAAATTTCAGGATTGTTTTAGTGAGTTTTGAAGCTTCATTACTGCCATTCCCATAGTAAATACCGCCGGATGAGGATACTTCCCTTCAAGTGGGCGATGCCCGTAACCGATTTATTTAGGATATAACGGCCAACCTTTGTATACGAGACTGTACAAGCTCTACGATGGGCAGTGTTCCAAAGAGGTGGCACGGACCTAGAAGATCAATGAAAACATTGTTCCTCGCGCGATCAATCTTCCCCAGCTCTGATGTCCTAATGCATGCGGGTGGAATCGAACCATTAATATCCACCAACAGCCTGGACTCTCTCTGCCAGGCGTGCTGCATAGCTGTGGGTAGATGACCATTTTTCACACATCTGTCAAGGGGAGAGGGAAGTTCTAGATGTGTGTGGGTGTTTTCAAAGTGGTGTGATAACCTACGACCCGCGCCCCTGAACACACATACAAAGGCGTCACTTTCGTTCTGATTGGTTTGCCGGTGACGGGGAGGTTGGGGTTCGATCCCTGGCTGGGTGTAATGAGGTGACGTTTCCCTAGTTGGTTTTAATTATTCCTCCAGGTGACCTGGTGGTCTAGGGGTAAGGTGTCAGACTTCTGTGCTAGGGGTCCAGGGTTCAATCCTCGGTCCCGGCACAGATTTATCTGATTGCCAAACCCTTCCTTCACCTCTGACAAGACGTGTATTAATCACAACTTGTGAATGTGATGAATGCCAGGCCTCCACCGTGGTTCGGATCCCACGTTAAACTGTAGGTCCTCCATTTCATCTCACAATCACCCTACCATCACACATTAGTGTAAGTGCGTATAACCCGAACGGGTAGTAAGACGGGGTGCTAATAATAATAATATTAATTATTATTATTCCTCCACTCAAATGCGGCTAGCCGGCTACCTGTTATCAAAAATTATACCTTCCTCATTCTTACCTCATTAGTATAAATACTCAGATAGTCCGGGCGGGTAGTAATGAATTACGGAAATTATTTTAAAAATTTCAAAAATAAGTATTTATGAATATTACATCTCACCGCAATAAATCTCAATCTCTCTGTATCGATTGTCACGTGGACTAAACGTCAACCTCGTATGGCCTGGTTTACCGTATACAAGGAGGTCGGTGGATTGAATCTCGGGTCAGTGTACTAAGTTTTCCACCCTACCTTCACGCAAATGCGGTAACATTTCTCCTAACGCTCTACCTTCGTCATCAGTATAAATATGCGGATAAGCTGGACGCGTAGTATGACGCGGTGCACAAATAAATATCTAACAATAAGGTTAGGCTCATTGAAACGTTTTCAGTACATTTAAAATAAAACATTGATGTTTTAAAGACACTCTTTAATTTGTTTGGTCATAATATTCAAAATATTTAATGTTCGAAAAAAATCAAACTATTAAGAATTTAGTTTTTTTTGTAAACCGGATTATTATAGGTTTGGCGAATCGTGGTAATTTGGCCTTATCTGACCATTAAAAAGTGGATAACAAAGTTTAGTATTCATCCGACTCGCAAACACGTGCTGCTGTCACTTTGGCAAGTTAAGTTATCTCACGTCAAATTGTCAAACTTTTTTTTAACTTATATTCGCCAGTAAAAGGTTAGTGAAACTCTTCTTGGTAGTTTATAAATTTATAGAAAAGTGCAGAATTACCATAAACAGACTTTAGCTATGGCGATTGTTTTATTTAATCCCTCATGATTGAGCGTCGTTTTATGCGATTTATAAAAAGAGAGTTTAGTAAATAAACACTATTATATAATTAGGGAAATAGAACAAATTTAATCAGAATGTATGTTCCAGCCAGTCTAATGGGCTGAGGTACACATGATCAGTTATAGAGGATTAACAAAGATATGATTTAGATTTGACGTCAATGTTGACGACATCAATATGTTATCCGATCATCAATTTCAACAAAAATAGAGATTTAATAATAAACTAACTATATTTCAATTGTGATTTTAGAAATTTAAAAACACTTGTATTGAGAATATATTTTTAAGCGGTCAATTTTACTGTAGTATGTTTTCTTAATATTTAGCACCGTGTCTTACTAACCGTTCGGGTTATACGCTAAAGTACTAATTACGCTAATGGATTAGGAATTGGGAAGGTTGAATTTAGAGGAAGTGAATCCGCATTTGCGTGGAGGTAGAATGGAAAACTATTTAGGGAAAGCCGCCCCCAGTTCACCTGACCGAGGTTCGAACCTCGATCTTCCCGCCCTCGGCGGTCGAGCTCAACACGACTAGCGCGTTAGCTAACTAGGCCACCGAGGCGGGTTATGTTTTTTTAAAGAGCACCTAAAATAACGCGTTCTGTTCCCCACCGATTATTACCACCCATCTGGGCTATCCACATTTTAACTATACCGTTGTAGTAGAGATTAGGACGATATAATTAAGAGGTAATTTACTTTACTTTGTATGAGAGAGTGTTTAAAAACGTTTAAGGAGAAAACCATCCTCGATATACTCGGCCTGGATTCATACCTTGATCTCCGTACCACTGGTCAACCAGACCAGACGAGCTTGGTGCCTTATCTCGCGCACCCACAGACTCAGGTCATGTGATCCAAGTCATACCACGGGGTCAGGATTCGATTCCCGACCGGCTCGTTCGAAAGGTCTAATACATGCAATTTAACATGTATTTATTACTGTGGTTTTTCCCATTCTCTCTCCAATATAATGCGTGTGCATTTAATCTAAACAGCCTTCTTCTTACCTACCCCTTAAAATAAGACTTTAACAACCATGGTGTGTAGCGTAGTAATATATTTTTGATCAAACTGAGTGTAGATCTATCTTCATATTTCCTAGATCCCGGCACAGATTTATCTGATTGCCAAACCCTTCCTTCACCTCTGACAAGACGTGTATTAATCACAACTTGTGAATGTGTGGAATGCCAGGCCTCCACCGTGGTTCGGATTCCACGTTAAACTGTAGGTCCTCCATTTCATCTCACAATCACCCTAACAAGTTGTGCCAAAATAAGAAGTATATTGCTCCAGTAGAAACATAGAATTTAATTTTCTTCACAAGGTGACAACAGTTCTTGAAAATCTGTCGAGGGTGTCCTGGAATTTACTGACAACCTTTTCTCTTTATTTTGAAAGTTTCTCTTCTAATGTCGCAGTGCTTATGGCAGATATTAAACAACTGTTGAAATCATCGTGTGAAGAAATTTAAACTCTAATTTGTACTGAAGCAATATTTTATTTAGTTTGGCCAAATAAAAATTGTCTATAAAAAACTTCTAAAAAAGTGCTCTTCTTTCGTTTTCCCTTCCCTCCCACTTTAATTTTAGCGGGAAGGATAGTAAAAATAATCTTAGAAGAAGTGCATCTACATCAGCGTGGAGATGGAAGGGGGAAACCATGATGGGGAACCCACTCCCCTAGTGCAATCTCTTGAGATCAGAATTTTGACACACCCCGTTAGCGGTAATCCAGTATATTTTGAATCTGATGTTTTACTCTCTACGACAAAAAGTGCGGATCCTTTAAATAACAAATCTGGAAAAAAACCTTTTTTTGTGTACACCTCATATTTCTACCAGTCGGTGATCGCATAGTCTACCGTGTCATGGTAGAATTGGGATAGATTGCTGATGAACGTGAGATCAGGGTTCGAATCCTTGTTTATCTGATCTAAAATTCTACCTTCCTCATTCCTACCCGTGAATGTAAATATGAGGATACCTGCCCGATCGGGCAGTAAGACGCAGTGCCCAAATAGCTATATATTCTAGAAATATATGGTTCAATTCTACTGCCACTATTCTATATTACGTCAAGCTCGATGTCCAAATTTTATCCATTGGGGTGGGGGGAGAGCGCACTCGTCGGTGCTATTGACCCTTCAGCACAAAGCGAGATTAATTAATTAAATTTCCCTCTGCTAGCGCTGGCTATTTTACTCCCGACACATTCTGACAATCGGGCAAATGAGAAAACACAAAAATGACAAACACACACAACGGTCCTAGTGTAGTGGTCCGCAAACCATTAGCAGCCCGCGGTGGATTGGAATAAATTCCAAAAGTGGGACTGTGTTGGTTTATTTTATCCAGGTAAGAGGGATAAAATTGGGATTCCTTCCCTTTGTTTTCTTATGATTAAAAATAGTTTAATTTGAGCTTAAAACATGGAGAGAGCATTGAACATGTGTCAAATGTATAGGCGAAATTTTAAGACCAGACTTTTGACTTGGTATTCAAAATGTAATCAGTTGAATACATTTCTAATACCCTTAAAATTACTATTAGGGTAAAAGTACAAAATAATAGTTTCATTACGAACGTACTGTAAATTACATACCACCCCTAACCCCAAGTTCATTTTTGGGTACGCCACTGATTTCACCAATATGGCTGTGGTTTTAAGTAGCCATATGGAAGAAAACCAACACTGCTCAATGAGTTTTTTTAAAATTTTCAATTTCGGATATTATTGTTGATTTATAAAAAAATCCCGCATTCATGCGTGAAGCTGGGAAAATATGATATTAAATATATTCTATACGCTTTTTATTAATCTAGTTTTCTGACTCAAGGGATTAGAACGATTGAATATAAGCCATAGAAGTAATTAGTACCCTACGCAAGGCTTAAAACAATTTAGTAAACTATGTATTCTACATTGTATGTACATTCTTGCTCACTGAACGTAGGTTCGAGTCTTTGCACAAACATTTTTTTAATTTTGAAAGAATACACTACGAAACGAAAATCAAACTATGGATCTCTTTTTTTTAGGTCATTAACGTACTGCGAACTTGCTTGCTTTATCGTTAGAATGACTATTTACTCATTATTTAAAGCTGAATGACATTTTAAAATGTCGGCTGATTGGAAATATCTGCGATTATAGATTCGGTTACCGTGTAGACAGGTGTTATTTTAAAATAAATTAAAATCTTTGTGTTTGCATGAGCTCAAAAAATTAATCAAGTTCCTACACGGAGGCAGGTATTTGGTACTATATTTTCATTCCCAGATTAAGTTAGTGTGTAGGTTTGGCTTTGATACTACTTTGTGTTCACATAAAGGAATGCTAGCTCTCAGTTACAACTGCTAATTACAATTATTTAAAATACATGGTTTGTGGAAGCTCAATTCTTATGTCATGCATAAACCTGTTATTTAGTCAGCTAAATGAAAATTTTTCACTAAACATCACATTTTAGCAGGGGTGATCTGGTGGTCTAGGGGTAAGGTGTCAGACTTCTGTGCTGGGGTCCGGGGCTCAATCCCCGGTTCCGGCACAGATTTATATGATCGCCGAACCCTTCCTTCACCTCTGACAAGACGTGTATTGTGAATGTGAGGAATGCCAGGCCTCCACCGTGGTTCGGATTCCACGTTAAACTGTAGGTCCTTCCATTTCATCTCACAATCACCCTACCATTACACATTAGCGTAAGTGCGTATAACCTGAACGGGTAGTAAGACGCGGTGCTAATAAAAAAACACCTTTTAGGCCACTAACCTCGTTTTCCACCCCACCGTAACGAGCTGGGATCTGAACAGAATCTTAGCCCGCAACGGTGGGCTTGTGGTCAAAATGCTATTATCATACGGCTTAGCTCACTGGTAACGGTGGGCTGGAAATCGAATACCGGCAGGGTGTTTTTCCCTCAAGGGGCTTCTCAATCTCACTCCATGAAAATACAAACAAATTTTCTCCTAATCCTGGTTCCCTTATCCCAACCCGTTAACATGATTAAAATGAGTATAGCCCGGACAGGCAGTGAGGCGTGCTGGAAAACATCAAAAATAAAATGTGTAAATTACTTGACGGTGTAGTATCGTCGTAGACTATTTTATCAGTCTGATAATAATATTAATAATTTTTTTCAATAAATCAGTTTCAGGTTCACTGATGAAAGAAATAAAGTAAAGGAAAAAAAATGTTTAGTGAAAATCACAAAGTTTGAAATAAACTTATGTCTGGGAGGCCAAACATTCAACCTAGGACGACATTGATAAATGATGCAACGTTAGGTCGGACCTGCGTCCCTAGGGTCCAGCCAGAACCGACCCTTATTCTCCCTAACCAAGACAAAGGTACTGTATACTGCCCTGGCTTCAAGCACGAGGCTGGAGTAGTCAATTATTGCCTGGTCTGGTCTGCCGGTGACGCGGGTTTTGAGGTTTTAGTCTTGACCTGGTGTACTTTCATGTTGTTGTTTTCCAGAAATAACTAATAAATAAACTGCCTGAAAATATTTATTGGATATCAAATATAAACTATGTCTCAATCGTGAGTCCGCAACATAATGTCCAACTATTTTTTTTTTTCTACAATTTATCGTCACATGCTGTTATGACACTACTCAATTCCAAAAAAGGATAATAAATCCTAAACTCACTTGCAGTAAATATGTGAATAGCCTCGGACAGGGTACAAACCCAAATGACTCGGAAAAATTTAGATCATCAAGATTTCTGTCTACAATTGCATGTTTGAAACAAGTAAGTACATTCTGTCAAAGGTCGGTTTAATTTCAAATTTGTCCATCTCTGTTAAGAAACAAGTTTCATCTCAAGTTTGTATAGCCCTGTTAAGAGGACAGTTTCATCTCAATTTTATATAACCCTGGTGTTATCCAAAGTTTTTGCAACCCTGGTAAGGTTACACTTCCAACCAAAGTTTGTGCAACCCTGATAATAGGACAGCTTCAGCTGAAGTTTGTCCAACCCTGGTAAAAGGACAGTTCCATCTCAAGTTTGTATAGCCCTGGTGTTATCCAAAGTTTGTCAATCCCTGATAAGTGTATACTTCCAACCAAAGTTTGTGCAACCCTGATAATAGGACAGATTCAGCTGAAGTTTGTCCAGACCTGGTAAGAGAACAGTTCCATAGTCAAGTTTGTCCATCCCTGGTAAGAGGACAGTTACATATCAACTTTGTCCAGCCCTGGTAAGCGGACAGTTCCATATCAAGTTTGTCCAGATATATTATATGTTTCCAGGGCCCTCTCTCTTCCAGCTCCATTAGCAGCTCCCGAGGGAGGCCTCACGAAACCTACACAATCTCGGATACGTCAATTCCCCCTAAGCCTCGTTTACAAACTTTAAACGCCTCACTTAATACTCACTTAGCTGGTTTAGCCTAAATACAAACACAGGGATTACCGCGAGTCTTATATACTCAGGTACCCTAACGCGGTAACCAAGTCCATCGACCGCTCGATTTCCGTTGTGGGTCAGTGAGGTATTTAAATCTGGCCTACTGGATCAGAATATTCTTACACTATTCGTGTGTCTGATACTGCCTTTTTGACGTATCTTAATATGATAGTTATTGCCTCGTGATATAACTATAATATTTTGTATGAAATGCGACTGCATTATTAATGTTATATGCCTATTATATGGTGATCTTTAAATAAAAATAATCTTTCGCAAATTGTTACTACATGATTTTTATAAACCAGCTCATAATATATTTAATTTAAACCTAAGCTCGATTATGTGCGCCTAAAGAATAACGTTTTACCAGAGATTCTTGATGTACTTACAAACATATAGTGACATAACTTCCCTAACTAAACTATTTACTTCTTATCACGCATGTAAATGTTTAATATTATCATTAATAGAATACATTTTGTATATATTGTAAGTTCAGTACTGGCTATCACGTGGTCTAAGGCGTCATACCTTCAATAGACTGGATTGCCAGTGACGGGGAGGTCCGGTTATGGATTACGATAAGGTATACTGAGAGTGTTTAAAAAAAGTTTCACCACTCTACCTTCCCACAAATGCGGGTACATTTCCTTTAAATTCTACCGTCCTCAACTTTACCCCAAATGAGAAAATATGTTGATAGCCAAGATGGGTAGTATGATGCGGTGCATAGATTTTTTTCCCCTGGGAATGAATCTAACTTTGGTTCATGTTGTTCGACTTAGGGGAAGTCTAACTGGAACTAAATCATATACAGTCAACTCTGGTTATAATGAACCTCTATGGACTCAGATATTTTGTTAACTATGTCCCAAGTTCACTGAAACAGATTTTGAAAAAAACCTGAAAGTGGTGGGTTGGTGACAAACAAAATAAGAGATCAAAAACAATAACTCTTTATTGAAATCTATTAATTAATCTTTTAAAAAATCTGTTATATGCTAATGTTTTTTTTTACATATCCTTCTCTAGAGTCTGTGCTTTTCCACACTTGATTTCACACTTTCCACGCATTTAAAAAACTAAACTGAGTAGAAAAGTATATTTTTTTTAGTTTCATATACCCCCTCGAAGAAAGGGATTAGTGAAAACATTAGTAAATGGCCACAGACTGTCATTCACTGTCCTGTAACTCCTGTCTTACTAAGACAACTCAGAAAACTGTGCCTTTCTTTTCCACATTCCTTACTTTTAGTCAAGCTTTGTGTTACATAAACAAGAATTCGGGTAGAGAATCGGTGTCTTCAAGTTTGAACAACCAAAAAGTTATGTTTTTAAAGAATTATGATGTTAGAATGACATTTCTTAATGAAAATTTCAATTTTTCTGTTCACTAAAACCGAAGTTGAGGGTTTATTATAAACTAATTTTTTAACATACATTGAAATGAATGCGGGTTGGGACCAATGAATTAGGTTCACTGTAGCCGAATGTTCACTACAACCGAGTTCACTAAAACCAAAGTTGACTGTATTCAGCCTAGGGAAAGCTACCCTATCCAAACGAATGTACTGTTTTTATTTCGATTATGAGACGAGCTCATACACAAATAATAATCTGAGATAAAATCACGTTCACAGCGCCTTCACCATATAATAATATACTGTACATAAGTAGGTAAATGTATGGACGCAATTATGACAGGGTTCCCGATGTCATAAAAAATTGGTTGAGGTTTCTAAAAAATACATTGAGCTATAAATTCGCACACAAATCAGAAAACGTCTGAACTGTAGGTGGGCTTTACCATATCCAAGACCATAATGTGGGTGCATATATTTTAAGTTAACTTACATACCCCTAACAAATAAGCTTGGTGTCTAATTAACAAATTAATATTACAAATATAAAATATTGTATTAAAAAAATCTATTCTTTATATTATTTTGAACCTTTTGGATATATTTTTGTGGTATTTTATATTATATGGGTAGTACTACTACAAAAACTTAGGCTCAATCAATTATTTTATTTTAAATAGCAAATAAGTCATCGTAACTAATTTAAAAATCGTCTAATTCAACTTTCTAGTTTGTCCAAATCACAGTGTTTGCAATAAATCCCACCAACATATCAGACTTTTGTGATTTTTGTGCAAATATACAACTCAAGGAATTTTTATTTATAGTTCTCAACCATTATTGTTTATGCTAACAGGAACTCTGTCATAACGTCAATATATTCACTGATTAACATAAATTGTGTATAGATTATTTCCGGATTTATTAAAAAGAGACCCATTAACGCTTAAATAAACAATTTTTTTAAAACGATCAATAAAAATACTAAAGCCTTAAATTATTTCGACTCATCTAAGCTTAGACAAATTTTCAACTACCTCATATAATTTATTCTGTATCATTTCTTTTAATTACTTTTATATATTAGTCCTATTATATACACNTATTACATACACATCTCCTACAACTGACATACGTGCGTCTAAACAAATTGAAGCCTCTTAACATTTTCTCATACACAAGAAGGAATCTATATATTAAAAAAAATATATGTCTTGTTTCCTCCCTAAATAATTATTCCCCTCGAACAGTTTGTAATAATAAGAAATCATGACGCGGCTAAAATGAGACGGCCCTCAAAGAGGAAGTTGAACAATACATATTTAATGAAGTAAGGTCCTTCGGTTGGTTCAGGTTACGACGGTCCCGGACAACCCGCTTGTTTGTAACTCTCTCCAGTCTCGGGAGTATACGGCACATACTCTTCAACTTCAACTTCACAGCCGCGCTCGACTTCGTTAACTTGTGATAACTTCTTGTTTAGGGGAAGGAGAAGGGTTGGGGGGGATTTACAAGAAGGAACGAAACTGGTATGGTTGGCAAAATAGTTGTGTGTTTTTTAGATATCCGTTTAGCTACTTTATCTAAGGAAGATAATTTTGAAGAAATACACTCGCAAGCGTGAAGATAAGAGAGAACGAGTGGGATGGAACACAATCATGTTGAAAACGGGCCCCCGAAATTCTAACATTGACTTCCTTGTCACAGTCTATCGCGAGACTTAGACCATGTGACCAGTGGTAGTGCCCTACTTTTATCCGGGAAGCGGGAATTCTATCTTGTTTGAATCAATTAATTTTCCATTCCCTGTGAATGTTAGTAAATGTTAGTAAAATACATTAACATTTATTTTCCTTATTTGGCCTCCTTAGATTAGTTAGTGTAAGCTGTGACCAACCTAAGCGAGGAATAAGAAACACAGTGCTTAAAAATGTGCGATTACTATTATATATATATATATATATATATATATATATATGAAACATTCTTAGTACGATTGTCTGGAACTCAAATCCCGACTTCAGCCGCTGCTGGAAAATCAGACTATATTATATGAATGAATGTTAACAGCGTTGATCTATTATAAAAAAATAAATATTATGTTACATATTTTGAATATAAAAAAATCCGTATTGGTGAGCACACAGACCAAACGTCAAGCTCGTCTAGTTTGATTTGATATTATATCACGTTTAATAAATTACTTTTTAATCATCTTTGCTTCAGGAACTCACTTAATCTAATTCTATTTAAAAAAAAATCCTTTAGCAGGTTGTAATTGTTTGTTGATATTTAATTAATAGTCATCCTTACGTTCACAAACATCGTAATTTGTTAAATAAATATAAGGTTCTTGACGTTTTGGAGCTTAAAAGTAATTAGTTTATATAGTGACGTATTAAATAAAAACACTAATATGGCACTATTTTGAAATGTTAATTTCAATTTATCAAATATTTATTTGAGTTCATTTAAAAATTTAGATACACTGATTTTCTCAAATGAAGTGTTTTGTAAACTAGAAAAAATTGTTTCAATTGTTTTTTACTATGGTAAATGTAGAGCATTATATTTTATGAAAATGCAGGGCTTCCACGCATTTAGAAAAGGATGGAGAGAGCTGAGATAGCAGGGCTTTTTTTTTACATCTGGAAAAACACAAGGAATTTTAAAAAATGGAATATTTATTAATATATGACATTTAACTGCAAGATTATAGTAAGCCATTGCATGGAATAAATAATGACGTGAAAAAGTAATCCAGTTGATCCGAACACAAGTTTTACCCCCTCATCCCCGCTCCCCTGCAACCTGTAAAACATTGGTCAAATCATCCCTCTCTAAACCCCAACGATACTTCGTACCAGTCGATTTGATCGTAAATTAAATGTTGTCATTCTTTCATATTGCTCTCTAAAGTGCCTGGTAAACTAGGAATTACTTCTGGAAAATGTAGATAACACAAGGAATCTCGAATTAAGAAAATAGTGGTACCCGGAGCGGTTTTATGGTCCATATTTACTCAGATTTCATTTTTGTTGCAAAGCATCTTACTAACAATTTGGGCTATACGCATATTTAAACTATTAATATAGAGACGAGTAAGTTAAAATCTAGAGGTGATGTGCCCTCATTTGCGGGGAGGTAAAGAGAGAAACCACTTAGGAAGAGCCACCATAGATACACCCAAATGGAATTCAAACCCAAATATTTCCGTCATCGGTAATCCATTATATTGTGTGTGTGATGCATTAGACCACGTGGCCACCCATGCGGGCGACCCTTTAGTCAGTAAGAAGAATGTATGAAACTGTGTAAGGTTTGCTTGGCTTACATCAGAAGAATATATGAAACTGTGTAAGGTTTACTTGGCTTACATCAGAAGAATGTATGAAACTGTGTAAGGTTTGCTGATTCACATCAGAAGAATATATGAAACTGTGTAAGGTTTGCTTGGCTTACATCAGAAGAATGTATGAAACTGTGTAAGGTTTGCTGGTTCACATCAGAAGAATATATGAAACTGTGTAAGGTTTGCTTGGCTTACATCAGAAGAATGTATGAAACTGTGTAAGGTTTACTTGGCTTACATCAGAAGAATATATGAAACTGTGTAAGGTTTGCTTGGCTTACATCAGAAGAATGTATGAAACTGTGTAAGGTTTACTTGGCTTACATCAGAAGAATGTATGAAACTGTGTAAGGTTTGCTTGGCTTACATCAGAAGAATGTATGAAACTGTGTAAGGTTTACTTGGCTTACATCAGAAGAATGTATGAAACGGTGTAAGGTTTACTTGGCTTACATCAGAAGAATGTATGAAACTGTGTAAGGTTTGCTCGGCTTACATCAAAAGAATATATGAAACTGTGTAAGGTTTGCTCGGTTCACATCAGAAGAATATATGAAACTGTGTAAGGTTTGCTCGGTTCACATCAGAAGAATATATGAAACTGTGTAAGGTTTGCTCGGCTTACATCAAAAGAATATATGAAACTGTGTAAGGTTTGCTCGGTTCACATCAGAAGAATATATGAAACTGTGTAAGGTTTGCTGGTTCACATCTTGACTCACGAGTGTTTGGTCCTCACATCAGGATGTCCTTCGTCTCGATAAATAACAGAAGTCCGTCCCTCAGTCGGTGCCTCTCTCTCTCTCTCACACACAATGCTACCAATTCGACACCTCGACATGAAAGAACCTGAAGAAAAACTTTTAATGAGTTTCATCGGAGAACGTTTCGTCTTACAACATGTCGAGACGTGATTGGTCAGAAAATGGGAAGGGGGGGGAGAGGGGCCACGATTGCTGTGGGGGCTTCTGATACGAAATATTTCACAAAAGACGGATGAGTATTGTGCCCGAACAAAACTGTCCTTCTCGTCCTGAGGGGAGGGGGGAGCTGAAAAGTAACCACTACGGATATTTATTACATGTTAGTTTCTATAAAAGAGTCGGAATTGTAATAATTCTGGATTTTTATTACATACTAGTTGCTATATTTTTTGTTTGTTTTACTCTTGTAAATTCAGGAATGTGGTTGTTTAGCCTTAAGTTGAGGGATTGATCACGAGCTAACTGAACTAAGGGATTTAGCGCAATCCTTTCTTGAAGGTGATGACAATCTCTTTCCTATAGTGATTATATGCAAAAGGAGTCCGTTGGTAATTTTGGTATACAGCATCAAACTCGCATTGAACTTGGCCACCGTTGACAGAGAGGTTGGAGTTTGAACTCAGCTTGGTGCACAATTTGCTTACACTTTATTGAGGTTTTTTCATCCTCTATACTCTAAATAAAGTGCACTTCCTCTTAACAACTTAATCCCTAATTTTTATAATAACTGAGCCGTTGTGTTGAACATAATAACAAAAACAAAAGTTGAAAGCTGTAATCTTGCACCAATATTTTTTTAAGCCCACACCAATATTCACGTGGTCTAGGACGAAAAGTTAGCAATATAATGAATTTATGGTGACGTTCGAGTTTCGAATCTCCGACGAGTGGACTGGAGGTAGTTTTTTTAAATTTGAACTATCTTTGTGGTTTTCCCATCACCGGCTCAGTCAAATGTGGGTACATTTCTTCTAAGTAACGATCCTGATCTCTACCTCTTGGATAAGATTATATTTATCTCTTAGATTAAGTAGTTAATAACCTTAATGTTGAACTTATTAATGAAACGTATCGACTTTCATAAACATTAAATACGTTATAGTTTTCGCCATCTTGTTAATTTAGATAATAATAATGTGTTTATAAAATACTGCAATCCTAAATGCCTGCTTGTTTTGTTTTCAGGTGAGTGACGTTCTATTACCCTATTCCTTAATTTGAGGAAACTTGGATTACTTGATGAAGAGACATTCATGCACCGGTAAGCAATAAGTTATTAATTATTAACCAGCACTTGGGGATCTATGTATTCCCCACCGCGTCTTACTATCCATCCTTGATGTAAGCATCTTAATAATACTAGCGAGGTAGGAATATTGAAGTTAGAACTAAGTTAAAAATGTAACAGCATTCTCTTGGAGATAGCGTGAGAAACTGTTAGGGAGGGGGAAAACCCGTCATCCGACATGGACTCTAGCCCTAAATTCCCCGTCACCGGCAAACCAGAGTAAATGATCTTGCCGTTTTGTTCGCATGCCCACCATGTGGCGGAAAGGTAATATTAAATCTACTGAAACACCAAAGAAGCCTTCAGAATCCATAAAGAAGAGAAAAAATAAATTACGCACATATTTACATGTTCCACAGTTTTTATGGCACAAAGAAGCAAGTTAAATTTAACGCCATATATTCAATATTTAAACTTATTTTTCTAACGCATTTGATGTAAACACCAGTAAATTAACTCCACATGATCAAGTTTTACTACCCGCCTGGGTATCCTGCATATTTACACTCTGGAGTAAGAATGAGGAAGGTAAAATTTAGAGGCAAAGTATCTGCATTTGGAAAAACCGTCTGAAAAAAAAAAAGCTCGATAAACCCGGTCGGGATTTGTTCCCTAGCCTCTGATATAATCTATATATTATTTTTAAACGTTTTCATCTTGCTAACCAATAAATAAGATGATATGAATGGGTGTAGGCTTATAGGATTATACCTATTGTCCTAAGATAAGTTAGTTTGTAAGTCATATTCTGATATAATTAATCTGTGTGTTCATAAACTTCACGTTAAATATACAAAATTAAAAACTATACAATTTTTATCAGTATTTTAATAATTTGCATTGACATAAAAGATAAAGAGAAGATGAATATCAAGACTGGGTACGCTATTTGTTCGCGCCTTCAGTCTAAATGCCTTTTCTCGCGAAAGACGAGATCTTGTGATGTACGAGATTCGCGTCTGATCCTTGTAGAAATCCTTGTCAAGTCATCCAGGGAGGAAGACTGAAGAAAATCACGTGAATTGAACGGAAATTGGAGGAGCGCCTCATGCAAATTGACTTTGTTCGAAGAGGACGCATATTTTGCATGTCTTCTTGGATTGACATCTTATTCCGAGTGTTTGTGTGCTCTGATTGGCAGTTCGCCGACTGCTGTCTACGGGAGACTGTCATGTTACTGGCGTGAACGCTTCTTTTTTTGTCAATCTTAGTCATCTAATCTTCATTTCACAGAGAATTTTGTTTTATACTTTGCGTTTGGGATAAAAGCGTAACTCTACCCGTCCGAGATAACACCATCTTTCTAAATTCTGTTCACCGTAGGAATTGTTTTCTGAAAGGCCTTTTTCCCTACCAGAAATCTATTATATAGTAGGATATTGTTAGGAAAAAAGACCTTTCAGAGAGTAATTCCTACCGTGAATGGAGTATACTCATCCGAACAAACAATATTTTTCATATTACTACCCATCTTGATAGCCAACTTTCACTATTCGTCCGGGCAGACCACATATTTATGGGGACCATATTTTTTTTGTAGAAAAAAAAGAACAAAAATATATTTCTATTTTAAGTATGCCTTGTAAATGTTACAAAAAAAAAATAGAATAGGTAGAGGAAAAATGAGAGTAGGAGAATAAAATAGTAGAAACAGAAAACTATTGATTAAACTCACTTTTCATAGCTAATTTCAGGTAACTTTGCGTGACATAAAGACAAATAATACCGGAAATATCATTAGTTTCATCAATTTCAAGGAACAATATTATAAGTGTCAAGAAAAATTCTGTTTGTACAGAAAAATAAATATATTGACATTTTTAACCTTTTTTTTCCAACTTTCCTTATTGGTTATACATAAATTTAGGAACATAGTTTTTCACCACTTTAAACTAATACTTCAGAACAAAAGTTCTAATAATAATACGCAACATTAAAAGCAAAATATCTCTAGGAACAAATATTGGTAATATAAGAAATATCTTTGAGAAACGTATATAACCAAAAAGTAAAACGTTGGTACTCTATTCTCTTTTTATGTGAATTTATATACATCACGTGTCATATTAGGAACTTTATCACTGCAATGATGGCCTACATACATTTTGGAAAATATATTTTGTAAATTAAAAACCTCTCATAAATATAAAACTCACTGGTGATGATTCTTTCGCTAAATATGTTCATTTCGAAATATTATTTTCTCTAACTAAAAAAGTACTTTTGGAAGTACTTGGTTTAAAACCATTACCTATTGGTGTACATATTACATATTACAACCAGTTTGAGGAGATATCCGCAACTTATTACTTACAGGGATTATACGCGTCCTACCACCCAGCCGAGCTATTATCATCTAACTATTCATCGTCTTACTCTCCACCCAAGCTATTGACATTTAATTACATTAGTTATGTGAGTTAGAATTTAGGAGAAGGGTACAAGCATCAGCGTGAAGGAAAAACAGTAAACTATTTGAGAAAAATTACCTTAACTATATTTGGCCTGTATTCAAACCCCGGCCTATCTGTCACCAACAAACCATATACATCCTTTTTTTTTTAAATGATGACTATTCATTTTCTGTGCAAACAAATTATAAAACAATGGTTCCTATATCTCGTTTACAAACTAATGGTCTATAAACCAGTAGGCCTATATTTTAAGTTTATTCTACAAACAAAGATAATATATTATTTTCTTAAAATGTATTCAATACCATCCCACCACTCAAGTCTACCACAGTCTAGTAAATCAGAATGGTGAATAATGATCCTCATGTGTCAACAAGGAAGGACTATCCGGTAGAAATGTTTAATTAGTTCCTCTCTAACTCAAGTTCGGACAACTCTTGAGCCAACTATTCCAGCAAACAATCCGAACTGAAACCGGAGAACATCGAGGTAAGAAACCTCATATCAAAAGCACACGACGGTATGGATCAAAAGCGCAAACAAAGCCTTTACTACAATAATAACAGTAAAATAATAAAATTCCACGGAACAACCTTCTTAATCTTTAAAAGAGTGGTTAGGTTAAGTTGATAGGTTAGGTTAGGTTAGGTTAGGTTAAGTTGATAACTGACGAATTGACGAGATTCACGATACTTGTAATTTCTGAAAAATATACATTTCTTGCCTTTATTAGTTAGTGTCGCCACCACGTCCATAGCTAAGCTCACAACCGTTGAAGTAATGAGTTTGTAATAGTAAGTAATGGGCGTGAACAAGATGCAAACGTAATGCAATTCAAATTGAAATAGAGATGTGCTGTTCATGACCGAACGGGGCAAATTGAACGATACAGTAAAGCGAATTAATTTAGAAAGTGTTGATTTAACTGAGTTTGGTCGTCTAATGTAAACAATCCGATGTCATGAAGCGGCGTTGCCATTTGGGGCTTTAGAGCCTACAAAATAAATTATGTGTTTTTGATGCGCTTACCTTGTGCGCTTAAATAATCTGAAACATGTACACAAATTCGATTAGTGCGCTTTTAGTACGTAACCATTGAAACACAGGACTTCCCTACACCCCTTTACCAACATAATTATAACGGACGGGGACCTTAAAGGTCTAATCAAACCAAACGTTGAAATCAACTTGTTACAGACCGCTGATGTCGACACCAACTCGTCCTGCAGATTGCGACTGTTTGTTCCGGTCAGATCAAGTTATTTCAAACCGCCGTCGGTGCTGAGCTGGGGGGAGTGTTTGTTGTTGTTGATGTTGATGATGTTGATGTTGATGCAATCAACATAAGTCGGGACGCTGTAGCATTGATCTGGGGTATTCTTGTTCATATATTCACAACTAGTCGCGTGCATTCATCTTTGATATACTGTAGCATGTTATCCACAATAAGTCATGTAGCATTAATCTTTGATAAAACGTTTTATTGATATCAACTAGTCATGTAGCACTGATCTTTGACATGACTTTTTTTATATTGACAAATAGGCATGAAAGATTGATATTTGACAATACTTCTTAAATATTCAAAACTAGGATTGCAATAATTACTATAAACTCAAATAAATATTAATTTATATTCATTTTCAAGGTTTGTATACGATTTTTACGACCTCCTAAATGATGTTTCTCTATGTAAAACATACATACGGTTATTAAATAATATAGGCTTCTAATTTTTTGGTTTAAAATAAAACCATGGTTTAAGCTATGAAATAATGTTTATGATTTAAAAACACAAAAACGAAAACTCATTTTCAGAAATAAACAATAAAAGCTTATAATTTCCAAAACAAAATATTTCATTTCAAATTATTATTTTTATTCATCTAATCCATTTAATGAAGTATTCCAATGCGATTCAGCTTAAAGACGTTAAAGGTGTTGGCCGTTGAGTTTGGTCTCCGAAAATATTTCGAGAGTTTTCTCTCCATGCCTTTCTTGATTTAAATGAAGTATTGCTTATTTACATAAGTAAATGCATACTTTTTAAATAAAGTTATATATACTTTAAAAATATATTTATATACACACTTTTTAAATATATTTAAATATACACACTATACACTTAACCTTCCTAATTCCTACACGCGTAAGACCCGAACAGGTAGTCAGAGGTGGTGAATATATAAGTATATACATACCATATTTATAATCAGATATAAAAATTATAAATACATGAATTTTTCACCTTACCTCATTATATGTTTGGGCCATACACATTTATATTTAATTACGCTAATGTGATAGGGATGAGGAAGATGGAATTTCTAATAACTATACCCGCATTTGTGTAAAGAGAGAATGGAAAAGCATTTAGGTAAAAGCAGTCTTAGTACAGCCGGATGGGTGTTCAAGCCTCCGACATACCCGCTACCGGCGAACTAGACTAGATTAGCTTGACATTTATACCGCGTACCCAGCGGCGTGGGTTATCGTTATTATTGAGTGTAAAGCGTTAGGTATACATAACTTAAATATGAGGCTAAAAAATAAGCTAGGATCGTGTGCATTACGTTCAAGGTCACTTGGAAGCCAAGTGTATTTGGAGATTGCATCAATCTTGACTAAAAGAGCGAGCATCATTTTTGGAAGCATCAGAATTCTCTTAGAAGTGTTCTGATGCACTCCTTACAGCATAAATGATAGAAATGATTTCATGTCCTTGAAATCATTCCCTTCATTAATAATATGCACACTCCTTACTACATATTTTTAGAATATTTTCTAAAATATCAGCTAGCTCCATTTGTATTATACTGGCCGTGAAGTCTTATAATACCTATGCACTTGAGAGCACCACAAGTGTTTGATAAGTGCGCTACTTTCAAGTGTACACGTCAAGTGAACAAGTGTGTGGAACCCAGACTGTTCAGATACAGCCTTCGTTTATAAATAACTTATTTATAAACTTGTGTGCAGATTTAAAAGCTGACTCTCTAAACTAAAATATATGTTTTTCTTTTATAGATTTATTCTTCTTGAAGACAAAAATACTGTGTACGCTTTTCTTTCTGCCCCTCCCTGGTATTGGATAGCAATCATTTAGGAGCAAGGGTCAGCTCGAATGCAAATTTGATCCTCAGGGTCAACTTCATTTCATAAATTGTTGGGCCAAAGCCAGGTTCTAGCGTCCGAAACTAAAACTTGGTCAAGATTTACACACTTTTTAATTTGTGAATATAAAGTAAATAAATGGTACGTTACACCACACAGACTTTCTCTCTCCTTTATCTAAATTAAACTTTATAGCTCATAAGATATGTGAAATTAAATTATGTACTTTCCTTTATTAACTTAATGGGAAATAAAGAACATCACATTTCACCAAAGAACATACACTGTTACAGAAACATATTATTTGTCTTGTGCATTTTCAACTCACCATTTCCCAAAGCTCTATTTAAAAATTGAATTTGCCTATAACTCAGAAAGTGTTGATTTTATAAAATATTATTTCAAATTAATAAAAGTAGTTTATTTTTAAGTGTCCTACAACTTTTAAATGGTAAGTAATTTCGTATCTCAAAGAAATGCGGAGATATTATCAAAATAAAACATTTCCGCGTATGTAAAGTACCCTTATTTCCATGGGGAAATGAGTTACATTATTTTGTTTGTAATGTTAAATAGTACATACATACGAATTTTAACCAAAATCGTTAAAGCCTATTTTTAGAAAATAGTTTTTTTTTCCTTTTTTTCATCCTAAAGTAAACCACATTTAATCTTAGTGTTAGATAGAAAATTTCTCTGGGTAACCTTAAGAAAACCTTCGATACTAAATTTTAGCTTAATCGGTAAAATGGTTTTGGCTCTAGTCCTGATAACCGACAGACGGTATTACTAAAACCCCTTTTTCGGGTTCTGTGTCATGAAACATCGGTATCCATTGAAATCTCGCATTAGAATTTTTTTGATGATCCAATACTTTCTCTCTCCGAGGGGTCGCATGAAAATAAGGTCAAATCAAAATGTTATAAAATATATGAAAAAGCCATGAAATAAAATTGTTGGTCACGAATACAATTAATTAAATTTGCTGGTCCTGTGGTGACTTAGTCCACGTGGTTTTCCGAATCCTTTCCTGTATTATGGAAACAATACATCGAGTGAAGTTTTAGTAATACGCCTGGACATTAACGAAGCGCTATTTAAACTGGAGCTCGAACAATTCAATCGTAATGTTCGACACACAAGAAAGGCAGCAGTTTGGAGCAGTTGTGGCTTAGTTCAACTACTTCATTACATGAAAACGTTCGATCTATCACGTTTTACCTGTTGACTGTTCGGGTGTACATAGGCCTGTGAAGAGGGATTCTCAGCAATGAACAGCACCTAAATAAACCTTCGAAACAAGTTGAGTCAAGAGCACTTCCAGGATTCGCCACGAATTTCCTGTACCATTATAACTCTCGACTTTTAAAAAATAAACGTACTTTTTCTCATTAGATTTAAATTTGTACGTACTATTTATATCAATTCTCACTTTATAGATAATTATTTATAAATAATAATGTTTATGAATGAGTCTGCTTTTCAATATTATTGTTATTATATAGCACCGCGTCTTACTACCCATTCGAGTTATACGCTTAAGTACTAATTACGCTAATGGATTAGGAATTGGAAAGGTTGAATTAGAGGAAGTAAACCCGTATTTTCGTGGAGGGAGAGTGGAAAACCATTTAGGAAAAACCACCCCCAGTTCACCCGACCGAGATTCGAACCTCGATCTCCCCGTCCTCGTCAGTCGAGCTCAACACGACTAGCGCGTTAGCCAATTACGCCACCGAGGTAGGTTACTTTTCAATAATCTCGTAGTTTTATTCGTTCAGGTAGGCACAGTATTTTAGGCTTCTGACAGACAGATAGACAGTTCCTTCTTCTGGTTCTACGGGCCAGAAAGGAAGGCTTCGCTGGCCTTATCTTAACCGTGCGCCCCCAATTGCTTACCACTGCGGTATGATGTATTGAGGTTGGTTATTCCTAAATTGCTTTCCACTCTCCGTCTACCCAAATGTTGGTGCACTTGCTCTAAATTCAACCTTCCTAATTTCTAACACATTAGCGTAATTATTACACAAGCGTACGGGTAGTAAGACGTGGTGCTAAAACGATTAAATAAAAAATCTAGACCCCGTCTGAGCTCGAACCAAGGTGCTCCACCTAAACCGCTGTCAACGAGAACGGCCACATTTCCCTTTGAAATGCCCCGATGTAAACACCTCCCGGACATCGCTCTTCAACTAATTGATTAAATTACTCACAATAGTTGGGAGAAGTGAGTTGAAATTAATTAAACCCTTATAATGGATTGTACTCCAAACATCGAGCGGCGAGAGAGAGAGAGAGATGTGGGAGAGAGAGAAAATACGTCATTATTATTGCCTGCACGTCAACACTAGGACTCGCACGGGTGGCCACGTGGATTAAGGCGTCAGTCTTGTTTTGATCATGAGTGTAGAGGGGATATACGTCGGTGAGCCCGCGATCTGTCAAGCTATTTAATATGGTTTGATTGTGATGGGGAGGTCAGGGTAAGAATCCCGGCCGGGTTTAATAAGGGTGTTCTTTTCCCCCAAATGGTTTCCCACTTAACCTTCACTCAAATGGTAGTACGTTTCTTTTCGAATTTTATCTTCCTGTTCCGTTTAACAAAGATAAACGTTTAAATGAACGGTTTGTGATTTGTGGTATAAACATTTTTATTGAAGAGGGTCGTGGTTTGAATACTGGCTGGGTGTGCACTGATGGTGATTTTTCTTTAAATATATCTCATTTAAAAATATATATATATATATATCTCATCCAGGTAAAATGGGGGTACACTCTTAATTCTATCTTCCTCATCCCTACCCCACGTGGGGTATATATATATATAACACCAGACACTGATCGAAATGAATTGCTTTCAATCTCCGGCTAGGAAAATTTGAAGTGGCATCTCCAAAAGTGTTTTTTGGTGGCAAGTTCCTTCAGAAGGCTATTTTCAGAGACACTCAAATTAGCATGAAATGCTGATAATAAAAACACATGTGGGAGAAAATTCCCTAGAATAGATTCGAACCCCAATTTCTCCGTCAGCTGTGATTAGTTGTATTGCGAGTCTAACACCTCAGACAACTCGGCCACATTCATATTATTGTCCTGTTTTTAGTTGAATGTCGGTATATCTGAGTAAAAATCACTCTCGGAATTCTGTTTCTTTAACTTAAATAATTTAAATAGTCAATGACAATCGACTAACTAAATAATTTAAATAGCCAACGACAATCGACTAACTAAATAATTTAAATTGTCGATTGTCATTGATAACATAGTACATATATGAAAAATAGATCCACCTACTAGAGTCATTTAGTACTTTTTATTTTATTTACTGAGATAACTTTGATATAAGAATTTTGATGGCTTTGTTTCAATTATTTTGGTTTTAGGTTTCAAATTAAACATAATATCACACTACCAATATAAAACCATTTGGACTCCATTGTTTTCGTCTTTCTGTAAAACGAGTGATTAGAAAATCCATACTCTGAATAAACAGTAGCTAGAAAAGATGCAATTTTTAATGGTAATCATAATCTATTTTGCAAATATAACGATACCTCTTGTGTATTTATTTTTTTAATCGCCTTAAGAAAACTACATTGGAAAGAAGCCAGTAACTTACACCAATTGCCAAGTGATGTTTTATTAAACGAGTGGTTGAAAGCATCGAGAGTAGTTTAAATAGCCGACCTTGAATTACACTTTAAATTAAACTTACAATGGATGTTGTCTACGTTATAAAAAGTAAACCTTAATTCATTCATATTCCGAGAAAAGGGTAATCCATTTGCTAACCATCATGTGTCCTGTTGGGTTAGAATAGCCTCACCTTGAGGCAGTGTTTGTGACATGAGAAACCAGCTGCTATTCTGTATCTTGTGCCCTCGTGGGTGTTATTAGCACACACACAAACATATATTATGGATGGGGGGAGCCACCTCTTCAATTATCTCTTGGGACCGATAAAAATACAATTTAGTCAAAACAAGTTTTTGATAAAAGCAATATCCAAACAAGATCTCTACGCTGTAAAATGTAAACGTATGTTAATTATTAGAAGTAAATCAAGGTAGCCAACTTCTGGAGAGTTAAACGCATTGTAGAGATTCAGCTATATCTCAATATATAAATGATAGTTTGTTAAACAACCTCACATTTTGAGCTAACTTGTTTTAAATAAGTTTAAACACAAGACGTCGAACAGTTCGGATGTTAATACTGTAAATTGCGTTCTGGTATACCAAAAAGATACAGAAATCAAATGAAAATGGAAAGGTTCATACATTTATAAGTAATAATAAAAATTACTAATAAATAAATTAATTCCCCACTTTCATTTGATTTTCTTACCTTTTTGACGTGAATACGTCTTTAAATTTGCTACCATACGGGGGCAATCCAAAAAACCTAATGATAACAAAATCGGGGGATACAGTTTGGTGTTGTAGTTTCGAATCTTTCCTCTACATCCAAAATTAAATTATACCACTGGATAGCTAAAGGATCAAAGAATTCATTACGATAAGCGAGAACAGAGACGCATCGCGCGCGGTGGAGGGGGAAGCGCCGCCATTTTGAGGTTATTTTGCTGCGTATCGAGATTTGCAATTAGTATAACTTTTGACTCGGAGAAGCTACGATGTTCGTTTAAGTTTAAACGTATTCACGTACAACACACGGCCGTGTCCATGACACAGCCACACCCCATTTTTGGTATTGGTTTTAACGTCATTTATCAGCTCATTAAGAACATAGCTCGTTGATAAACAGCTTAAAACCTTTCCACGAATATTATAAATATCTTAAAAAACTCATCTGAACCCAATCATTTGTTGCCTAGTTATAAGTATACTAGTACGTAGGTACATAAACTCTTCTTTATATGTGAAAATCCATCTATTGGATTGGCTTTAACGTCATTGCTCAGCTCCCTGAAGACATAAATAAAATTTCATTTGCTTAACCTTTCCAGAAAAATTCTATATGATACATAAAAACGCATTCAAATATATTCAATTATAGAGGTCTAAATTTAAATGTATCAGCTACATTTCTGTTCAGCTAGAGCAGAAAATATCGAAAGTGATGTTGGTAACGATGGCAGAGCTTTGTGACAATCCAACAGACTGGAATTTACATTTATACAGTAATTTAGAACATTTCAACTCATCAATATTATGTGCACGGGCTTGTTTTATTGTTTGTTTTTGTTATCTTTTCATTCCACAGGGAAATTATTTTTAATATGAAACCTGAATAAAATTAAAAAAAAAACTAGTGAATAGCTGAAATACAAACAAATTAAATGTTAGCTCGTGGGAAGTGATGACAAGAATAAATAGGCAGGTCATTCAAAACAAAATATAATTCCTCTCTCTGTCTCTCTCTTTTATATATTCCCTTATCTATATCATCCTCTTTTTATGTATAATGATTTAGAGTTAAAACTAAATGATTTATTGCTTCAATAACTCATTTATGAATAAATCTAGTTTCGGCCTACTAGAGCAGAGGTGCAGTAACGTGTTTGGTTTGGAGGAGTACAAGTGTGAAATTGTTACTGAAACTTCTCGGATGTTCGCAAAAAAAAAAAAAGAACTATCCCTAGCAATTATGAATATTATTGAAACACATTGACATTCGTTTAATGAATGTTTTTATTATAACCAACATGATATTTCAACGTCAGCGTGTAGTTTTTTTTTATATCTCCTAGCAAAGTTGGTTATTTGTATTAAAATAAGGATATATTACAACGCAGAACTCTTTGTGATAGTAATAACTAGCAGTAACAATATTATATAAAAAAAGACAATTCAATTTGAATAAAATGCCGAAAAATGAGTTTAATAAAAAAATATTATGTCACGGTAACACCCTCTCATTTTGAATACTTGGATGTTTTATTTCAACATATTATAAATATTTTGTCATATTGTATTCTATTGTATTAATGTACTGTACGTTGTAAGTTTTTTAATTAGTTTTAAATTATTTTTCAATAAAGCTACATATGAAAATGGAACTTTATAACTAAAGCGTGCCTTTAAAAATAATTTCCTCAATGTTATAATTGAATTTTTACAGTTCACAATACACATCTACATACAATTTTAACAAATACATATTGCTTATATGAAATACATCGCGTTTAATCAATAACTTATATTGTGAATCTACCTTAGAATTTGAATGGGGACAAATGGCACTATGTATCAATCAATCATTATTAGTATTTAGCACCGCGTCTTACTACCCGTTCGGGTTATACGCTTAAGTACTAATTACACTAATGGATTAGGAATTGGGAAGGTTGAATTTAGAGAAAGTGAACCCACATTGGCGTGGAGGGAGAGTGGAAAAACATTTAGGAAAAACCACACCCAGTTCACCCGACCGAGATTCGAACCTTGATCTCCCCGTCCTCGGCAGTCGGGCTCAACACGACTAGCGCGTTAGCCAACTACGCTAACGAGGTGTGTATCAATCAATCAATAAAAATTTGAGAGGGTGTGATGAACACATGTAAACCCCGTTTCTCAAGCCTTTTCATGCGCCACTGATTAAGTCTATTAATTCTTAACAGTTAAACTTAAATTACTTGTTTATTTTGTAACACGTCCTACTACCCGTCTGGGATGTCTTCAATTAGTTCCTCTAGTGGGATAGGGATTAGAACGGTAGGATTTGGATGATGAAGTGTGGGAAACCATTTAGTAAAAATCCATCCCCAATACACCCGGTTGGGATACGAACCCCATCCTCACCCGTCACCAGATAAGACGAGACTGACGTATTTGTGCGGGCTGTCGTGGCCTTGTCCTGAAATTGTTGCCATAAGTAGTTTGAGTGTTGTACTCTTTTACCCCGAAATATATCAAGCTCACCTCGCCTGGTTCCACTATGGTGTAGCTTATAAGATAGGACCATAGTGTATTCACTCAAGGTGAGGCTGCTGCTATCTTTCAGGCTAAACGGAGAGTACCTCGTTACCTGACACACTCTCCTTCACACCATGGGGCCAGTAAGTTGCTGTAGGCCATGTCTAAAGGCAGTCATAAATGTAAACGAAAAAAAACAAAACAAAAACACCTTTCAATTTCCAATTTCCTCTAACAAAGCGAACCCATTACCAACGGAATGGTTGTTTTCCCTGTCCAGCGTCTGCAAGACTGACCAAGGACAAACGTGCTAAAAAACCAGTCCGTTTTAAGATGGCGAACAAGTCTTGTGAGGTGAGAGGGGGGAACGAACATTGTATCAAGGGAGTGGTCAGCCACGGGCCCAGTTAGGCCACTTATTATCGAATCTCAAGGTAGGTGACTTGTCGTCTCTCTTTTATTTTTTTTTTCAATGTCTGTTTTTGCACATGTCTACTTGGCGACCGCTTTGCTCTGGTCCCTTACACCGTCAAAATTAAAGCTCTCGTCCAGTGTCGTAGGACGCACTTTATCAGATGAGCTCCAGTTTCACATTTAATCTGATTTAACATTAACTTGGAAAGAGGGTTTAAAAACTGACAGCGCACATAAGTACACTGTAATAGCCGACTTGTTATAATATAGCGTTGAAATAAATCGACTCAATCTTTAAAATAAGAGAATATAATCGAGAACAAATATTTTCTTAGTTAACTACATTAATTCCTGACATTTCATTTAAATTGAACCTTTTTTCCCCCTGTCATAGCTATTTCTTGTAAGTATAACACTATTTCAAACAATTATATGTACGATAGTCAATTTTCACTATTCCTTTACAATTTATATATATACATATATATATATATATATATACATATATATATATATTTAAAGGAATATTAAAATTAACACGTTGGCGCTGAAACGGCTTGTTAAAGGGCCTGAAAGGCTTATCTTGATCTCTTGCACTATTAGGGGTCGTCCATAAACTACGTAACGCTTTTAGCTTACCTTTTGTGACTCTCTTCCTTCCCATTTAACACCAAGCAGACGTTAAGTCTTAGCCCTCCCCCCTTCCCCGCAACCCCTTACCAACCTGTGTTACGTAACTTTTCACATTACGAGTGAATGTCATTATTTCACAGGGAAGCCACTATTTTAATGTGTATGTACATTAACAAAAAGTCTGTGAATGTGTTCATTAGCCAGGCAACAAGGATTGATATTCCGAGACAAAATATTATCAAAGTAAAAAGGCAGTATTAGTGAATGCAGGGAGAACTGTTAAGTGGGTGCAGTTCTACTACGCGTCATGGAAAACTTTAATAACCTAGAATATTAAAAATATTCATTACAGGCCTGGAAATCTCATGGAATTTCTCATTTTTACAATTTTTCCTAGAATTTTCTAGGTTGTCCTGGAAATTCCTTTGTCCCACCTTTTTTTTAAACAGGTCAGTAAATCAGGAGGAAACAGGAGTAAGTCAGTAGATAAAATTTCCAAGATATCTGAGGAAATTCATAATGTGTCTGAATCCCTTTAAATCCCTTTGAATTTACTATCAAGCTACTGAATCATTCATTAATATAAAACTAGATTGTATTATTGTAATTTTTATTAATCTTATTTTTTGTTTGCATTTTACCTAACATAAACCATCATTCACAATATGAACAGTGAGATTTAGAGTATTCAACGTGCACTTTCTAAACCGACTTAATATATATGCACATGATTTATAAACTAACTTATATCTAGAACAGACACAACATCCAGCCCCCAGCCGTTAATTCATCACTGTGAAAGGGTAAACCCACATTTCACCAATGATTATTTGCAAGTGAATTTATGTTATGTTTTAATTATTTGGATAACTAGTTGCGTCATGGAATGTATCAAAAATAATAAATGGTGTGGGAAGGTGTAGGTGTATGGGAGTTTGGAGACTGCGTTAAAAAATTATATATTTGTTTAAATAAAATAAAATGTGTAATGATGTGTATTTGGCCATGATTACTTTATACACTTATCCTGGATGAATTGTAAAAAAATCCTGGAAAGTCCTAAAAAAATTTTTATAATTTTGTGTAAGAACGCTTGTAAGTCTTGGAGATTAGGAAACAACAAAACCTGAGAAAATCGAATCGCGTCTAAAAAATTGTTTTGGGATGATTAAAAGTGAAAACTAAGTACCGAGATACGTCCTGCAACCACCAGACCAACTCGAAGGAGGGGTATCGAGTCGAATTCAGCCGCCTGACCTGAAGGAAGAATACCAAGTTGCGTCCAGCCGCCTGACCTGAAGGAAGAATACAAAGTTGCGTCCAGCCGCCTGACCTGAAGGAAGAATACCAAGTTACGTCCAGCCGCCTGTACCTGAAGGAAGAATACCAAGTTGCGTCCAGCCGCCTGACCTGAAGGAAGAATACCAAGTTGCGTCCAGCCGCCTGACCTGAAGGATGCATACCGAGCCACGTATCACCTATCTATTTCTAATACAATACTATATAAATAAGGTAAGCCAGTTGTGGATACCAGTTTTAGTGAGAAATGTAAAGTAATGAAATTAGTTGATGGTTTTAAATTTACTGAACATAAAGTTTTAGCTAACAGAGATTTAAGCTAGAGATGCATAAAGAAAACGTGCAATTTTTTAAAAAATGTGTGACAGTTTAAAACTTTAAGAGAATTTAGAACACAACCATGAAGTAAAATCAACTTAAGACCACAATATATCCAAATTATTGCTGAAACTTACAAACTCGCTAGAAAAAAAAATTACATAGTTGGTCAAGGGGCATGACTTTGGACACAACTCGATACAGCCCACAAAACCTTCCAAGTTGAAAATATTATAATGGTAGTCTCGAGAACACGTCTCTAATGAGTCGGCAAAGAAAGAATAATCAGAGAGTGGAGTTAAGATAAGGGGGAGGGGGCTTTCCACCCCCAACTAGTTACAGTTTGCTATGATGTAAATAGTGGCAGTTTGATAATAGACTGTCTGAAGATGAGTGAATGTTTTATAGTGTGACGTGTGACTGCTTCTAGTTTTGCTAGTTTAGTGTGTAGTGTAGACTAGTGTTAATTAAGCTAGTTATTGTGTAGGTTAAAATGGTAAACTTATCATGAATACTACATCTTGTTTTTTTAAAGTTAACACCATGAATTCCATTAAAAGAACAAAGCAATCTTGTCTACTTTAATTTTTAATAGGAAGAGCCTTTTATAAAATATCAACATATTTGTTTGCGGTAAAAATTGGTTACATTTTAATATATTATTAGTGTTATTTTATAGGTATTTATAATATCTCTCAAATGTGAATGCTGCAAATCACACGATTTGACGTATGGATGTCTGTATAAAAACTTTTGTAACCGTCAAATAAGTGTCTTCCTATCTGAATCTGGTTAGGGTCGTCGGAATAGCTGGCTACTAATCAGGGCACAAAGACCAGGGCACAGGGCACAAAGACCAGGGCAAAGGGCACTCCTTCCTTCCATCGGTCACCCTTTTCAATACCTCTGTGGCTCATAGATATAAGAGTCAAAGTCTTAAATACATTTGGTCAATTTGGAAATGTCAATGTGTACAATTTTGGACTATGTGGGTGGCGGTGACTCAACTCTTTATCCAAGCACAAATTATTAAATCTATAGCTTTATTAAAGAAAGAAGAAATCACCTCTAGAACAATCCAGATTAGGTCGATGTCAGTGGAACACTTTGTGTAGGGGTGGGTAGAAGGGGTGAATAATGAAAAAGGGGTTTTGAGGGACTTGTCCCCCTTCTCCCAAGCTTATATGGAATTCCAGGGGCTATTCCCCCGCCAAACATTTGTCAATTGGATGCCGCTATTGGAGAGGTATATTTTTGGAAATTAAACGTGTTATGTTAGAAAATATAAGAGGGGAGTGAAATAAATCTAGAGAAGTGCTCAGTATAAATTTTCAAACTTGGAAGGAGGAGGGGCTATGTAAGTTTATAAAAGTTTTACAAAGTAATAGCACTTAAAGTATTTAACCTCTGTCATTAATTAACACTAAAATAACTCCATCTGGCCCCTAGATTAATTTAATATTAAAATGTTTCTTTGTCTCTGACAGTTGGAAGGCCAAACCCCCCTCCCTACCCCCTGACGTCTTAGCTTGGATTACGACCTTTACATTAACAACATATATATGTTTCCAAGCCGTTGTATCTCCTTGAAGTTCATTATGTAAGTCAAATACGAACATTTTTTTTAAGAGTAAAAGAAACATTTCCTTGTCTAACGATGTCAGAATTTACAACTGGCTCCCATAGCTCGTACATTTAATGGGTTTTCCGAATTCTCTCATGAGACTTAGAACTATTAACCCCTTGTTTGATTTAGCTTTTAGATTAGGCAGCTTATTTAAATATATTCTATTTTAATGGGAGCAAGATTTGTATTACACTGCTACTCGAATTTTCAATGTGTGGGGTTTGCATATTCAATTATTCTAGAGGAAGAAAGAGAGTTCTTAATATTCTTTGTCGGGTCAAATAGAATTTTTGTTTGAATTTTATTTATTTATCTCCTTCTAAAGCGAAAATACAGCAATATTTTTGCAAGAAAAATCAAATTGGAGAACAATTTTCAATTTAATATTATGACAGCAAGAAAATAGCTAAAAACATGAGAAGGGAATACAGAAAGATGACTCGATGATACACGTGATTACATTTAAGTTGGAGCAAAATATTATTATTATTATTATTAGCACCGCGTCTTACTACCCGTATGGGCTGTACGTCACTTACGCTAATGTGTAATGGTAGGGTGATTGTGAGATTAAATGGAGGACCTACAGTTTAACGTGGGATCCGAACCACGGCGGAGACTTGGCATTCCTCACATTCACAAGTTGTGATTAATACACGTCTTATCAGAGGGGAAGAAAGGGTTTGGCAATCAAATACATCTGTGCCGGGACGAGAACTGAACCCCGGACTTCCAGTACATAAGTCTGAAACCTTATCCCTAGACCACCAGGTCACCTGGAGTAAAATAAAGATTTGTGGGTTATATTTTTTTATATCCCACACAAAAAGTTTTGCACCGGCATTACTTAATAAGGATATTTGTGTTCTTATTTGTAATAGTAAAATTACTGGCACATGTATCTAAAATTAAAAATAGATAAACATGTAGCTTATATCTATATAGAGAGAGATATATAGGCTGCATGTTTATCTATTTTTAATTTTAGATACATGTGCCAATAATTTTATATATAATTTCAACAATACAGTCTAAAAATACAATATAGAAACTCGAACACATTGATAAATAAATAACTTTATAACCGAAGAGGTAAACGTAATTTAAGTAATAGAGATTTTGTATTCTGGGAATATAAAAAAAGAACGCTATGTTTAAAAGCGTTATTATTATTATTATTATTGTTATTATTATTATTAATTTGTATTTATTACAAACGGATTGATGTATAATTCATTGCCGTGATAGTTTGCCCAAGGCACTATGAGGCTATATCACAATATGCTACACTGTAGTGAAATCACCCGCTACGGTAGTCACGTGGACTAAGGGGGCGGCCAGACTGGAGCGGGCGAGCGCGCACGCTTGAAAGATAGAACTGGTTCTATTTTTCAAGCGCGCGCGCTCGACCCGGTACAGTCTAGTTTCCAGGTGCTAGGCAGTATTATTGTATGTTGGTTCATTGAGTGCTAGGAAAACTTCTCATTTTGACATGTTTATTAATATCTATAGGTTTAGCACACTTGCTACTAACGGCCTGATTTAATTGGTAAGATTATAAACCATACATATATATATAAAACTGATATGTTAAAATACTTCAATATTATCAAAGTAGGCCTTTACAAATAAGAATCACCATTAGCATGGAAAGAGGATGAGAAAACCACAACAATAAATCACTTGTTAAAACCCCCTTCAGTTCACTCAGCCAAGATTCGGAGCCTCCTCGTCAACAACTAACGAGAGCTAGCCAGTCTGACCACCCAGTCGCTTGCGCGCTCGCTCGAACGCTTGTCAGTCTGGCCGAACCCTAAGGCGTTAGTTTTGTATAGTCTGGTTTACGACGGGATGTCGGAGTTTGAATCCCGGCCAGGTGTATGGAGATCCCCCCCCCCTCACTTGACTCCCCTTGTCTTCCTCCACGCAAATTCAAAGACATTTACTCAAAAATTCTACCCTCCTCAGCCTACCGTCATTAGTGTGAATATGAAAATAGCTCGGACGCTTAGTAAGACGCAATGCATATTATAATATAGAGTGAAATCAAGCGGGCCAGGTGTATTTATACACCTTTCAGAGGAACCTGAATGTACTCTGAGGAATCCTACTCTACAGGTGTTCACCTATCTTCTCCTAATGACCAACTCACCTGTCCTATTCATCTCATATTTGTTGTCCCGATGACAGGACATCAGCTATAAACTACCCAAAACATTCCTCCTTGGCTACGTTCCCAGAGGGTATCACATATTGGAAAGTAATCTCGTTCTTCCCCATCTTCTCCGCCTTGTAATATAAACACACTGACGTAATGAGGTGTCATCCCTCATTCATAGTATCAGGGTAGCAGCACTTGAATTACCAATTCATTTATTCCATTAAACCGGCCTTGTGGTGTAGTGGTCAGTCCACTTGGCTTTGAGCCTTGGGGTACCGGGTTCCATTCCTGGCTGGTACCTCGGATATTTTCCCCTTAAGGCGAATGATCCCGACGGTTGGTTAGACTTAAGTTAGGTTAAGACTCACACCGGATACACCACTTCATAATCACTATCCTCACATCATCTCACTGTGGTTACGACGTGTAGACAACCTCCTATGGTGTACCCTGGGTAACGTTCTGTGTCATCAGCGCGGCTAGTAGTCTACATACAAGGCGACCGAACCTAGTTGTCATGTCCCTTCCAGTCAAATATGTCTTACAATAGTTAAATAAATAAATTCTTATTCCAATCCCCTCCACCTCCCCTCCCTGAGTGGTCTATGATATCTCCTTCTCTCTCTTCCCACTTTTCCTCTCTTCACGATTCAGAATTAAATTAGGTATACGTTTATTCATCCATCTCCTCCACCGTGATTGGTCTTTCCCGAGCCTAAAGTCCCGGGGTAACTGCGCAATTGTCGTGCTTTTCCTTACTCTATCCAGTCCATACCCCTTCTTACGTACAGCCAATATTGCATGACGTCATACCTCCATTCAGTTCTTACCCTTAAACCTCCTCCCCCACCTAGACTGTGCTCTGCTTACATACAGACAATACTACAGCTTTATGAGCCAAATCATAGCTATAATAGCTCAACTATAGCTTAGGAAAGGTAAAATAATCAATGTTAACTCCTTGCTGACAGTCGTATTTATTTTTTAAAGAACATATATTTAATTATATACCATCACCGTTTAAAAAATTCGTATGGATCTCCTCTCAGATAGTGCAGTCCTCTCTACGATAACTAAAACAGTGTTTGAATGTTAACTCAAAGTTTCCCCCTGGGAGCGTCACTCTGCCCACTCCACCGAGTTCGACAATGTTTTGTCCTTCTTCCTCGAACCGTCGCACGCTATACACTTCTTCTTTGGTTAATTCGATTACACTTTTAACTCGACTCTGTCCAATACGGCACAGAATTCTTGAACGCTTTGTTCGGGAATAGGGGACTCGGGCGAGTCTCGGAGGACGTCGGTCGATAGACGGCACACTTGGAGTCGCAATTAAATTTTCAAAAATAAATTATTTGTTATTTATAAAGATCAAAACGTTTTCTTATCTTCCTTTACAAACTATTCACAGCTTCCCGTTTTGAATTCAATCCTCTAGGTCAATTTAAAAAACTATTCAAATTTTCTCTAATTTGTTGTAAGTAAACTACCCTTAAATTAATTTATTTTATGTAAATGAAGATGCATTAATATTTTATATGTAAACTAGTATCCAGATACCAATTATTTCGAACCAAATGGCTAAAGCCAAATTTTTTTAAATATTCAAATTAAAAAAAACTGTCATCAATAAAATACCCATAGTCATATTTCTATGAGTGAGAGTGAAAGGGCCTACCATTTTTACCCGGAAAGGTACTTTCACATATCTTCTAGGGTTCTTTTACACGTCACAATTGACATGGGACAGATGGATTAACTTCCCCTCCGAAGGAAGTTGTGCTATGGATTTATATATCTCAAGAAAAATCCGTCGAACTTGGATGGGTTTGAACCCACGAAAATCGGGTCCTGAGACGAGCACTTTACCCCAAGTCCACCGGGATCAACAAGAAATATATCGAAATGAGTGCTATGGTTAATATTCATTAATGTTCTACACCAAGCATATTTAACCTGTGGGCCACCCCTGAGTTTGTTCTTTGCGGCACGTCAAATCAAATTGTAGCAATAAGAAATAAATTAGGTTCTTGTTTTTATAATATTTCGGCATTAGGTACTATAAACTTCATGTATGATCCTCAGCCAATTCCACAAAAACTAATGCGGCCCTTCACCGGGGAACTATTGTACTGTACATGTCTGTAGAGCTAAAAACTGTCATAATACTGTAACTAAAAACTGTCATAATACTGTAAATAAAAACTGTTATAATACTTTAACTAAAAACTGTCATAATACTTTAACTAAAAACTGTCATAATGCTGTAAATAAAAACTGTCATAATACTGTAAATAAAAACTGTCATAATACTGTAAATAAAAACTGTCATAATACTATAAATAAAAACTGTCATAATACTGTAACTAAAAACTGTCATAATACTGTAAATAAAAACTGTCATAATACTTTAACTAAAAACTGTCATAATACTTTAACTAAAAACTGTCATAATGCTGTAACTAAAAACTGTCATAATGCTGTAACTAAAAACTGTCATAATACTGTAACTAAAAACTGTCATAATGCTGTAACTAAAAACTGTCATAATACTTTAACTAAAAACTGTCATAATGCTGTAACTAAAAACTGTCATAATGCTGTAACTAAAAACTGTCATAATACTGTAACTAAAAACTGTCATAATGCTGTAACTAAAAAATGTCCTAATACTGTAACTAAAAACTGTCATAATGCTGTAACTAAAAACTGTCATAATGCTGTAACTAAAAACTGTCATAATGCTGTAACTAAAATGACTAATGGAGAAATCAACACTATACAACTAAACTTAAGGATATAATCATGAAAAGCGAAGCTTACGGGATGAATGATTATAATTGTGGAAATCAGGCGTAACTGAGTCATATTCGAATAAATTGAGAAATTACATCCGAACACGGGTTCGATTCCCGTGTCCAGGTATAATTTTTCAATTTATTTCAAATAAAGTGACTAATGCTTGGATCACGATCAAAAATTAAATATATTTGCTAAGATGAATTCCTGAGAATTCACAATTGTCCGTGTGTGGTGTAACAAATAATTTAAGACGATTGGACATAATCATTAATTATTTCCACAAAAAAAGCTAAATTTTAACCACTCAGAAAGTAGTTTCCGTTAATTTTAATATTGTTTGTTTTAAATTTGATAAAGCTTCATTTTAATACCATTTATTTGTTTTATTTAACTGGATCAATGATAAATATGAATGAGATTAATTCTAATATTTTAATATTTACATCAAAATAACTTCTTTAAACATTTTTGCAGTCGTGTAAAAGCGCATTCAATTTTTTGTTTAAACGTTTCTTTGATGTGTTTTTTCATCCAGGTTTTTTTTGCTACACGAAACTTGTTCATATGTTATCGAAAAGTGTGACAAGGGCCTTGATCATGTGTCAATTTTTTTTAAATCTCTTTTCATCCCAACAAAATAACGATTAAGCATACTCATGCGCCAAAATGTTAAACTCCATTAAACCTCTCGTTCCAATTTACCTCTTCAAATTTCTGCTATCCCAGTCAGTCTCCTTATCACCGCCAGAATACCACCACTCGGGAAACAAACTTCCCCCCACATATTGTAGGAAGGACATAAAAATGTTGTCAAACAAACAAAAAAAATCTTGTCACCGAAGAGTTAATTAAACTTTCATAATTGAAAAGTTGGGACCTGCAAGTGACTTGGAAGTTATTGAAAAGTTGATTGATTTGGGCACATCGTGTATTTTCTTATTTAATAAAACCAACCCCCCGTGATTTCCAAAAGTTACATATTGTGCTTGAATAAATTGATGCTTTTCACGGTCCCCGTGTAATTACAGTGATTCAACTTTGAGCTTAGACAAAAGTTAAACTTTGTAATTAAATATAAATGTAACTCCTTATAAACGTGTATGCTTCATTTGCCCACAAGAATTTGTACTTTTTATGATCCCTACCTTTACTTATTTTCAGAGTTGATTGTTTTATCTAATTTTCGATATTTATTTTACCATGTTCCGCCTCTTTACCACCCGTCCTGGCGTGTGTGCATATTTACACTAACAGGAAAAGTATGAGGAAGGCCTATTTTAGAGGAAATATATCCGCATTCGCATAGAGAGAGAGAGGTAAACTATTTACGATAAACTTCTTTACTATAGAGCCTACACTCGGCAAGGGTTCCAATCCCAAATTCTCCGTCACCAACGGACCAAATTAAACGAGACTGTCGTCTTTGTCAGCGTGCCGACCGGTGCGGGTATCTCCATATTTATGTACACTTTGTTTGCTATGAAAGGTAACAAAATTACCTTGCATGACTCCGCAATACTATAGCTCATAAGAAAGAGCTATAGTGTGATCCACCAAAGTTAGACTGATATTTTTCAGGACAAACGATGTGTATCTACAATAATTCGTAGTAAAAATTTGACAACTCACAGTTCAAAAATAGCACATGTTTTCATTTTTCTTGAATTTATTAAAAATATGTAATTTTTATTTTTATTAAATGTAGTAGGATCTATAAATTGACATTTTAGAGGGCGGTAGTTCAAGAAATTACCAAGAATCACCCTTTGGTTACGTGTCTGCAGGATGACTTGTTATGTATCGCCTATTATTTCGTAGGGATAACTGTCGTACAGATCAAATGTTACGAGACGAAATAAAAACTGTCAAACAATTCATTCCCGTCAACGTAGGAAAGTTTTTACCGCAGAATAAATATCGTAAACTCTTTTAACACACTAAGTTGGCTGCATCGCTGATCATGGTCAGGAAAGTCATGTCAAAAATTGTTGAGGTCACCATGTGAAGAAAATTAAACTCTATATTTGTACTGAAGCAATATTTGATTTATTTTTGCCATAAAAACTGCGTCCACTTCCATCCCACCTTAATGATTATCTCAATTTTAGGGAATATAGGGCTACCTTAACTCAACTTGTAAAGCATCAGTATACTGAATTAAGGGTGATGTATTTTATTCCCGGAATGGCCTAATCAGTGTATTATTAGCACCGCGTCTTACTACCCGTTCGGGTTATACACACTTACGCTAATGTGTAATAGTAGGATGATTGTGAGATGAAATGGAGGACCTACAGTTTAACGTGGGATCCGAACCACGGTCTAATCAATGTGATTGTTTAAATTCCAAAGGGATGAATTAACGGTTGGAAGACAGGATGTTGGGGCAGTTATAAAAAAAAAACTTAACCGCATATTACTATCATGGCAGGCTATTCGCATATTTACACTAGTGGGACAGGGATGAAAAGGTAGAATTGAGAGGAAATGTATCATCAATTTCATGGAGGAAGAGTGAAAACCAATTTAGGCGAAAAATAAAACACCTGGCCGAGATTAAAACCCCAATATCCCCGTAATTGGCAATTAAGTATTTTAGAGAGTGACGCGTTAGACCATGTGACCACTGATGTTGGTGGTCTAAATATAATAGACCTATAGTATGTAAGACATGGGTGAATATGATAGACCTATAGTTTGTAAGACATGGGTGAATATAATCAGTTGGCTCAGAAAATGAACATTAAATATCATAAATAAATCTAATCTACGGCAATCTTTTGCGAAATTAATAACTGTGCTAACCCGCTTCGGTGGCCACGTGGTCCAAGGCGCTACTCTTGCAATCGACTAAACTGTCGATGACGGGGAGATCGAGGTCGAGTGTAATGAGGGTGGTTTTCCAAATAGGTCTTTCCCTTCCCCTTCACGCAAATGTGGGTACACTTCTTATTAATATAACCTCCAAAATCCCTGAAACCACTAGCGTAATTAGTACATAAGCGTATATCCCTAACGGGTAGTAAGACGTGATGCTAAAATAAATCTGTGCGGTTTATTTTTTCTAATCCGTTGGCATATATGACTGTGAGGGACATGACATCTAGGTTCGGTCGGCCTGTGTGTATGGTGTTAGCCATGTCACCCAGTGTACACCCTAGGAGGTTGCATGCATGTCGTATCCTCAATGAGATGATGTGACGATGGTTATTAAGAAGTTGTGGGGACGGTGTGAGTCTTAACCTAACCCTAACCAACCAATCAACCAAACCTTGGTGACCGTTGGGATCATTCTCCTTAAGGGAAAAATTACCCAAGTTATCAGCTGGAAAACGAACCCGGGACCCCTGAAGCTCGTAGCCAAGGGCATTAACCACTACACCATGGGGTCGATTATAGCTGTGACGAGGCAATTAAATAGTCATAAAAACTTGTTTGTTTGGAATCTGTAGAAACCTGGAATGGGCAACCGTATAAAAACTAACAATAATTACTTATCTTGATTTACCAATGATGGGGAGGTCGGGGTTCGAATCTCGACCAAATATACTCAAGTTTATTTTCTCAAATGGCTACCTACTCACAACCAGCAAATTCGGGTATATTTTCGGTAAACCTCTTTCTTATCCTCATATTATTAGTATACGCTGATACGGAATGTTAGTATGACGTAGAGTTTTATAGGAAATGTACCCGTATTTGTGACCTCTGACTAATTACAAGTAATTGTGTAACTTACATAATTTTGTATTCATTAACACACCTATACATTGAGTATAAGCCTAAATGAAGTCACATTTAATGAGTAAAACCCGCTTCGATGGACGTATGAACAAAATATCAGGCTCATCTAGTCTGGCTTGCCGCTGAGGGGTAGGTCGGTGTTTGAATCCCGGATGGGTGTGTTTAGAGTGTTTTTCCTACATAGTTCCCCCATTCTACTTTTACGCGAATGCAGGTATAATTGCTCTGAATTCTACATTCCCAATCCCTACCTAATTAGCATAGTAAAAATACATAAAGCTTGGACGGAACTTGGTGGGGAAAATAAGTAAGTTATGCAACACACAACACACGTCCTGGTCATACTATTTTTATAACATTATTTGCTGTTAAATAGTCTTATTATGAGAGTGTATCCTTATTTTCTCACATTTTAACCTTGTAATAGTTTATCTCAATAATAGAAGCCACTCTAGTGGTTACATAGTCTAAAAGGTCAGTCTCACAGCAGATTAGATCACCGGTGACTAGGAGATTAAGAGTTTGAATCTCGGTTGGGCTTACTCAAGTTTTTTTCCAAAACAGCTTTCTACTCTCCCTCCACGCAAATACGGGTACACTTCCTCTAAATAGAACCTTCCTAATCCCTGAAACCACTAGCGTAATTATTACAAAAGCTTATAACCCGGATGGGTAGTAATACACGGTACTAAAAAAAATTAACGGACTTAATAAATAACATTCATATGATATATTATTGTATATTTTTGAATCTTGTTTTTGTTTTGGGTGGTAACATTATTATATATACAGTAGCCCCATGGCTTCTTTGGTGCTGACTGACAGCTCACAGCTGACAGCTGACGGCTTTGAAAAGCTACCAGACCAA
>CABFWO010003824.1:56470-78107 GCA_902155825.1 Timema genevievae | reverse complement strand
GCTTGACGTACACTACCGTAATAAAGCTGAAGTCATGTATCCATGCGAAGCTCTAGAGTTGCGAGTGGTAGTAATGCCCTTAAAGATCGTCCGACGTCCAAACGAATCATATCGTTCACCACATGCCTGGCTCGCTCTGAATCCCTTAACTCATATGAATCATATCGTTCTCCACATGGCTGGATCGCTCCCAATCCCTTCGCCTTCCTAACTTGACGAGCGAACGCTAACTAGTATTCACAATTCCCGTTCCGAGCGTGCTAATCTGTCCCTTCCCTTCCAACTTATGAACGAATTAAGATTTATGTGTAATTTATCCGAAACCTATAGCGTCTGATTCTTTAATTTTATTACTTACGCATATTACTTATAATAATTAACCTTAGCATACAGCCTTTAGTGTCTAATTCACAGAATTATGTCTATTGATGTTAAGAAAAATTGTTTAATATTGTAGCCAGTGCTGCTGTCTAGTAACGATAGTAAGCATTTATAGTTGATTTTTTTCGTAGAAACGAAGGAAGAACGACAGAAGAGTCGTGAATGACAAACACTCCTGACTCTTTCTAATGTAGTGTGTAATGGCGGTATGAACGACTCGCTCGCGAAACGAGAGTCGTTCGTTCACAGCTCTCGCTCAAGAGTCATTAAATTTGAATGACTCGCTCACGAGCGACCCATCACTAGTGAAATGGGAAAAAACTGCTCCTTTAGTGAAGCCGGGGCAATATGCTACTGCTCCCCACTGGACCTGTTCTTTTAACCTGCTCTTTTTTGTCACAGTCCCTATATATAAAACCACTCCCAAGCTAATTTTTTTAAGCATCGCGTCTACTGCCCGTTCGGTTTATAACCATATGCACTAATTACGCTAATGTGTTAGGGACGGGGCTGGATGAGTTTAGAGGAAGTGCACACACATTTGTGTGAAATGAGAGTGAAAAATATTTACGAAAAACACCCTCATTGCAACCAACCGGGATCGAACCCCAAACTCCCTATATCGGCAGTTCAGTCTATTGCAAGAGTAACGCCAGAGACTAGGGGTCTGCAACCTTTTTGATATCGTGGGCCATATGTGTTTAAACAATTATAATTGTTGGACCTATTTGAAAAAAAAAGTTTAATTTTACATTTTTCATGTAGCAATTAGTTATTAATTTTATTTATTGAACACAATTGTTTTCTAAATTTTTGTGGGCTAGATAAAACTAGTCATTGGGCCGTAGATTGCTGAACCTTGCCTTGAATCATTTGATCACCAAGTGGGTCCTTTCAATATTCAACATTAACGTAACCTAATCTCAGCGCTGTGACAAGAACACAACGTACATTCACTTCCTCTCTACTGTACGACTGCTCCAAAATATCTCCGTAGCATAAAGAAACAAGGTTGCTTCGGACCTATTACAGAGACTAGGAGCAAGGTTACTTTGGACCTATTCCAGCTCCGCCTGTGACAGAGAGACGAGGAACAAGGTTACGCCGGACTTGTTACAGCGTTGCCTGTGACAGAGACGAGGAGAAAGGTTCCTCTGGACCTGTTCCAGCGCTGCCTGTGAAAGAAAGTAGAGAGATCGAGGAGCAATGCCAAGCGTTGATAAACACTTCTAATACGTAGCTGTTTTGTGCTGCCATCTACCGTACAATATTGTAACGACGCATTTTGACCGTATGAAAACAGTAGAAGCTCGGAGAAAAGAAATGGGAATACAGTAATAGGTTTAACGTTTCAAACTGACCAGTGACAAAAAGGAACAGCTCCTTTCGTCTGTCAGGAACAGGCTGTGAAATGTGAATGTGACGTCAGAGGAGCAGTGACAAAGGAGCAGGTTGTGATTTCACAACCCATCCCTAGTTCTAAGTAGATACGCTAGCTTCGTTGCCATAAACGTAAAAACCCGCAGTTCAATAACATTGACCTTGTTATCACATGCTGACCTTGATATCAGTGCTCGCGCGTAATTTCTATTGGAAGATAACTCCATTTGATCAACAACACAGATTTATTGATTTAGTTACAGTTCTCGTACTCTTTTCTAAACCACGAACTCTAGTAGATTGCAGCGCCCGGTTTCGTTAAGCTTTGTCTAGTGTTTTGTCAAGTTAATGGTTGTACTTGAGATTTTCAGCAACAGGTGGTTTTTTCCGGTGATTTCGGCGTCTTTTATGAATTGATCACGCACGCGAATTGGTAAAACAAATAATATATTCTAATTCAACATTGAAGATGGTTTATTATGTCATTAATTATTTGTTTAATAGACCCGCATAAAAATATGATTTGTACTGTCAATTTGTCCTTGCAACTAGCATTAGTCAAAATTGAATTTTGCTAAGTTAATGACTTTTTACAGTAATAAAAATGTAATTGAAACCTTAACTCTTATTTAAGATCTTTTAATTCCTGATAAATTAATTTTAATTTTTTAATCCAAACTTTTCTTGGTGTTGGATTTAAAATGTTTGAGTATGTAAGACTTTGATAGACCCAAATTAACACAAATCATTTTGTCTGTTTTGTGACTAACTCTCATTAGCTTTATTTGGATCAAATTATCAATCACCTATATTAAGGAAAACATCTTTTGCGTTATGAGGCAGGCCTAATTGACATATTCTATTTGGACTAAGATACAGGAAAGATAGGTAGAGACACATTTAAAATAAACAAACACAATATGGCTTTTGTAATGAAAAGAAGAAGACAGCTCACATTTCACATTACTGCCATTGGACAAGAGGTAATCGCTGACTAAGAAAATTGACCGATACTTCCCAATCCCCTGACCTAGGAACTCATCAGGAGGGAGTGTTAAAGGTTCAACACAATTTCCTGAAAAAGAAAACCTAAACACATAAGCAATAAAAAGGAATTTTATAAAGAATGATAGGATATAATTATTATTCACATCCAATGTCCATTTCCTGTGTTTGTCCTTTATGATATTACTTTTACATGTTCTTATCTGAGTGTCCTATCATTCTTTACAAATTTACTTTTTCTCCCTTTATTTTTTAGTTTCCTTTTTTAGGAAGTTAGCCCACATAGCCCGTTTCACACTTCCTCTTGATGAGTTCTGATAGGATTAAACTTATGTCCGGAGAGTGAGTGATAATGATATATTTTCTTAGAGGCAGCCATTAATTCATCCAGGGGCAGCAATGTAAAGTGTGAATTGTGTTCTTCCTATCACCTATATCAGAAGAGCTGAATCAGGATTATTTATCTAATATAGGTGATATTCATTTATAATTCTTAATTTCACCAAAAACTGTATATAAGTTGTCAATCTAGCATTAGACTGGTCTGTCGATGGGTAGATCAAGTTCAACTCCACCACTATAAAATATAAAATTTAGGTTTGGCTACTGAGGGTGGTTGTTCACTCTTCAACACAAATGTGGGTACATTTAATAGAGCTAATATCCAAGTTTTTGACTGGTAGGTATAATTTTATAGACAATTTTTTTTATCAATTTATAGCCGGCAATTTATTTGAATATTAAAATAAGTTTGGTAGTCTTTCTCAAACAATATTTATGAGCATAGTAAAATATTTGAGTCAACAGGAGTGTAAGCAGGTGTGGGGTTGAGGGGTTTCTAGAACGGTAAGCGTTTACTAGAGGCACTAATGTGACTTTCCTTAAAGGCTAAAACACTTATTCTGTAGCTCTTGAGGAAATTTCTCAAACAAACACTAGAAAGGATGACAATCATATAATTATATAGGTAGCCTAACTATTTTCTCAGAACCTATATACTATAGGCCTAATTAATTAGTCCAATAGCTAATAACAATTTTTTCTTAAAATCAAATTATTAATAAACTACCCCTTAACATTTTTTTTTCTCAATATACAAACATTTTGTTACTCATACACAATATGCTTCAGACAAAGATTTTTAACAAAATTGTTAGCCATTTTTAAAGAATGAAACATTTTCAAAGATCATTTATTATCAGTAGGCAAATTTTAAATGAAATTTTCTTTCTAAAATGGTAGTGCTATTTATAATTTAAAACAATCAAGAGATATCAATTTCCAACAAAATCATTAGGTCTACTATAGAGTTATTTTAAATATAATTTCACATCTTCAAAAATCAATTTTTTGTAACCCAGATCTAGCCTACCCTTAAATTTAGAACTAGAATTAAAATAACAATTTTGTTTCTATTCAAAACCCTAACATTTAAATATAAATTTTAAACAAAATCCTTCAAACTATGTATGCTGTAGGCCTATTTCCAAGTTCAAACAGATGGAAACTTATCTTGAATATTTCGTTTGTAAGGCCTGTTTTTACTGTATGGTCTAAGCCATTGGCCACAAACTAGCAGCTCGCTGGCTGAATCTTGTCGAGAGATGTGTTTTGTTCATCTAAAAAAAAAAATTTTTTTTATTGAAACCCTGATCCTAAAACATGTATGTAATGCTGAGTATGCAATTGATAAGATCTACTTTAAAAAAAAATTGAGTTTAACTAAAGTCCAATGTGTGTGATTTCTTGCCAAGGATCCAAGATTTTTTTTAATTGAGTCTTATAAACTTTCAAAGTCAAGGGAATTTACTGAGAAATTATTTTTTTATTTAGCACTTAATACTTGTTCGAGCTATATGCTCAAAATTGTTAAATATCATGTAGGAATACCTTGACATTGCATGGAATTTTTTTATGGAATCTTAATTGACCAGATTGTGTTGCATCATTTGTCCCAATATTAGGTTTAACACATTTTTTTAACACCGCGTCTTACTACCCATTCGCGCTATATGCTTGTGTACTAATTACACTAATGGGTTAAGGATGAGTAAGCTTGAATTTAGAAGTGTAACCTCATTTGTGTGAAGAGATTTAGGGAAACCACCCGCAGTACATCCTACCGGGATCGAACTACGATCTCCCCATCATTGGTGGTCTAGTCTATTGCGAGAGTAGCGCCTTAGATCATGTGGCCACTGAAGCGGGTGGTTTTACACGTTGATCACTACATTATTTATACTTTAAACAAAACCAAAAATGTGTACCGTACACTGGTATATTCAAAAGTATATGTTTTGTTGCTGTTTGCAGGTGAATATACAAGATGAGTTCATCAGGAGACTCGTCTGGTAAACTGCTGTCAGGCACAGATCTCGCCAAGTAAGTTGAAGCTGTAGCCTACATTTAACAGGGTTTGAAAATATTGTGATATTTATATAAGTATCAAGATAACACATATATATATATATCAACTATTCCTAGATATATCAAGGTCTTGATATATACATTATAAAAAAACATGGTGGCTACAGACAGGGAAAACAGGGAAAACCTGGAAAAGTCAGGGAATTTTTGGATGACAGGGAAAACAGGGAAATGTCAGGGAATTTAACTAAAAATAAGGAAAAGTCAGGGAATTAAAAAATATGTATAAAACATCCCATTCATTTTGCAACTAAACACTAAAATAAAAGTTAATAATACCTAAATAAAATAACATTTTAATTTTTAAAGTAACTGATAAAACTGTTTATGTCTAGTAGATACACACATTTTTTAAATATGTGATCAATAATAAATAAAACAGTCATCATCCACCATTAAAACTGGAAAAAAGTATTCAGGGAAAATTGAAAAATGGTGCCTAGAAAACCTGGAAAAGTCAGGGAATTTTGTAAATTATGTTTTGTAGCCACCCTGAAAAAATTCCAAATCAATACATATGTATACACCCACACTATATAAATGTTTGTGACAGATAAATTGTATGTAAAGAGATAGTTATATACATTTACCCATCAATAATTACTTATATTAACTATTTCTATTATTTTGTATAAATGAAATTGACTAAATGATTTAAGTCAAGGCAATCAAATTAGGGCTTTTTAGCTTTCAAATCTATTTTCAATATTTGTTTGACATACTTACATAGCTACTTAGGTAATATATTGTCCCAATTTCTGCTTTGAAAATAAACCCCTGCGGTATGGGGCTTAGAATAGTCCTGCAGTATCCTCTGATTGTCATAAGAGGCTTCTACACAGGATGTTCGTTCTTGTCCAGAAACTTGTAATATCTCGTTGAAGACCTTGGGAACATAAATGGCTTCCCTCAGACATTTATTGGATACTATAGCACTTGGAAGGTGGCATTAACACCATTCATAAAAGAGACCTCACAACTAAACTACATGGTGACCTGGTGGTCTAGGGGTAAGGTGTCAGACTTCTGTGCTGAGGTTTCGGGGTTCAATCCTCGGTCCCGGCACAGATTTATCTGATTGCCGAACCCTTCCTTCACCTCTAGCAAGAAGTGTATTAATCACAACTTGTGAATGTGTGGAATGCCAGGCCTCCACCGTGGTTCGGATACCACTTTAAACTGTAGGTCCTCCATTTCATCTCACAATCACCCTACCATTACACATTAACGTAAGTGCGTATAACCCGAACGGGTAGTAAGACGCGGTGCTAATAATAATAATAATAATAACTAAACAAAACACCCACTTCGGTGGCCATGTGGTCTAATGCACTCCTCTTGCAGTAGACTAGACTGCCGATGATGAGGAGATCAAGGTTCGAATCTCATTTGGGTGCACTAAGGGTAGTTTTTTTCAAAATTATATTATATTATCCCTTCACACAAATGCGTGTGCATTTATTTTAAATATAATCTTGATAATCCCTAAAACCATTGGCATAACTAGTACTTAAGCATATAGGCCTAACCTGAAAAAGTAGCAAGCCGTGGTGCAAAAAATACAACTAGGCCACGTTTCAGATTTTCTGCCTCCAAATGATTTGTTCTGAAGAAGTATCTTAACAACCCACAGCAAATCCATATGCATGGGAAGGCCAACTATAGAACAGATTTGTAAGACCTTAAACCTCAGTTTAAAGAAGGGTAATGCTTGAGTCATTTAAACCGTGACCTACTACCCAACAAAGTTGGTTGTCAAAGCTGAAAAATTTAAAGATGTAAGCACACTGCTGGTAAAATTGAAAATCCAAGACTCTAGGTGCTTGTTTAGTACTGTGAGTACTGCAAATCATTTGAAGTACTTTGGTAACAAAAAAAATTTGCTTATGATCGGGACAACCTAATGAACTTTTAATCTAGATGGATCTTAGGAATATTATTACTGTTATGTACTAGTCATAGTTAAAAAGTATTGTAAGTAGTTTTGCCTCAATTTATGAACTATCTTTGTTTTATCATGTAAAGATAAAAACACGTTTTCATTTCAATTAACACGATATATTGTCTGCATAACTATATAACTCTGGTGGTTGCCGCAAAACTATATAAATCCACAGTTTCTCATTCCAAAGCTTCAGTTCCAACACACTGCGCCACAGCTTAAACAAACCAAATTTAAAAGTTCCTTTTTACATAAAATGTGCTTCACTAGGATTATTTTTGCATATACAAATTCCATGGAAATACAATAAACTTAATTCTAGTGCAATCAAATTTTCTATCAAATTATAAGTTTCTCCTCGTTTCTTGAAATTGTACCAGAGTGGAAGAATGATGTTTTGGAAACCACCCCCTCCGTTGTTTCCTTACATTGAGGGTGGTGGAGAGAGAGGGGCAATGTGGAAACCACCTCCTCCGCTGTTTCCTTACATTGAGGGTGGTGGAGAGAGAGGGGCAATGTGGAAACCACTTCCTCCACTGTTTCCTTACATTGAGGGTGGTGGAGAGAGAGGGGCAATGTGGAAACCACTTCCGCTGTTTCCTTACATTGAGGGTTATGGACAGAGAGGGGCAATGTGGAAACCACCCCCTCCATTGTTTCCTTACATTGAGGGTTATGGACAGAGAGGGGCAATGTGGAAACCACCTCCTCCGCTGTTTCCTTACATTGAGGGTGGTGGAGAGAGAGGGGCAATGTGGAAACCACCTCCTCCGCTGTTTCCTTACATTGAGGGTGGTGGAGAGAGAGGGGCAATGTGGAAACCACTTCCTCCGCTGTTTCCTTACATTGAGGGTGGTGGAGAGAGAGGGGCAATGTGGAAACCACTTCCTCCGCTGTTTCCTTACATTGAGGGTGGTGGAGAGAGAGGGGCAATGTGGAAACCACTTCCTCCGCTGTTTCCTTACATTGAGGGTGGTGGAGAGAGAGGGGCAATGTGGAAACCACTTCCTCCGCTGTTTCCTTACATTGAGGGTGGTGGAGAGAGAGGGGCAATGTGGAAACCACTTCCTCCGCTGTTTCCTTACATTGAGGGTGGTGGAGAGAGAGGGGCAATGTGGAAACCACTTCCTCCGCTGTTTCCTTACATTGAGGGTGGTGGAGAGAGAGGGGCAATGTGGAAACCACCTCCTCCGCTGTTTCCTTACATTGAGGGTGGTGGAGAGAGAGGGGCAATGTGGAAACCACCTCCTCCGCTGTTTCCTTACATTGAGGGTGGTGGAGAGAGAGGGGCAATGTGGAAACCACCCCCTCCGCTGTTTCCTTACATTGAGGGTGGTGGAGAGAGAGGGGCAATGTGGAAACCACCTCCTCCGTTGTTTCCTTACATTGAGGGTGGTGGAGAGAGAGGGGCAATGTGGAAACTACCTCCTCCACTGTTTCCTTACATTGAGGGTGGTGGAGAGAGAGGGGCAATGTGGAAACCACCCCCTCCGTTGTTTCCTTACATTGAGGGTGGTGGAGAGAGAGGGGCAATGTGGAAACCCCCACCACAACCTTGATTTGTGTCCATTTTTATCAGATAAATATGTGAATTTATATTTGTTCCAGGGAAATCCGGGAGTCTCTCAGTCGAGATGTGGCCGAGCTCCGGGAGAAACTTCCCGGGCTAAAGCCGGGTCTAGCCATAGTTCAAGTGGGGGGTCGGGAGGACTCCAACGTGTATATCCGCATGAAGACAAAGGCCGCCACTGACATTGGGATAGAGGCACACCACTTGAAACTACCGAGGACCATTACAGAGGCAGAGGTAGGGCAATATGGCTACTCACTTTACCAGGCTAATCTGTTGCCTTCCCTGTGGGATGGGGCTTAGAATAGTCCCGCAGTATCTGATTGTCGAAAGAGGCTACTTAAAAGGGAAGCTTTTGGATGGGACAGTCACTCTTGCGCTGAAGCTTCTAGACCCCCGTTGACGACCTCGGCAACAGATATGGTTTACCTCAAACAATTATTGGCAAAGCATGATTAAACACACAAATGGTCCATATATACTTTTTACTGTACCTTCCTTTGTGTATAATATAGGCTAATACGCTATTTTAAAAGTATATGTATAACTTTCATAGTGTAAGGGTCTATTGTAATTTTTTTTAGCTCATTTCTTTTAATAAAAGGGTTATTTAACAACTTAATTCACGAGATATGGCTGAGTGTGTGTATGTGTTGGGGGAGAGAGGGAGGGGGGTGGTAGTTAAGAGAAATGCATTTCTACTACAGGATGATTCAAAAGTTCTGCATAAATAGGTAGGTTGCCCAATTTGTATGGATGCCATTACTATGTTCTTTTCAAACTCTGTCAGTACCGTGGCCGATATGTATTATTGGTGGATGTTTGTGAACAGCCATGTTTCTGTTTGGTCACGAACACTTCCGGTCTTTTGGAACTTTTCAATAAGTTTGGCAACAGTGTTGTGTGTGATTGCCTGGGAAGTGCTTCCTGTTGACTTTATCTGCAACAGCTTCTTGATATAGCCAGGAGAATGATATCCATGGGCTCCTCCTTAAAAAGGGCCATTTCAGAACAGTGTCTAAAAATCCCTATGTATGGGGATTTTTGAATCGCACTCTAGAATAAAATTGAAATGGGAGAACCATCCTTAGTGCACTCTTCTGAGATTCGAACCTCAACCTTCTTTTGATCATCAATCCAGTAACAAGAAGCCTGATGCCTTTGACAATGAGGTTACGATGTGCTCTCTACTGGAACAATTTTGTAACGCTATCACATTGGGCCCAAGAAATTGTATTTGAGATGCTATTATCTTCATCTTGCCTTTCCCTTCATCCAATGATTAGTTCTCTTTTAAATTTAAGCTTTTTCTCATTTACAACTACTTCAAACTAATTTTTATACCTTCCTCACAGCTTCTGTTGAAGATCCGTAAGCTGAACGAGGATCCTAGCATCCATGGTATAATAGTACAGATGCCTCTGGACAGTGATAATACCATCAATTCTCATCTCGTCACAGACACGGTTTCCCCCGACAAGGATGTGGACGGGTATGTGGTTTTTAAGAATCGAAATGTTTCACAAACTTTTACTTTATTTGACTCTTTAACTGAATTAATTTTGATTGCAACTTTTCAGCTTATTTAATTCAAACAAAGTCACACATTTAGGTAGATTCACAAAAGGTGGTCTACAAAATTTCTGTATTCAAAATAATTACAGTAGATTCCCGACTATCCAACATAGCATTTTATCCACCTATCCATATAATGTGATATTGATACCATGCTAAAGGCCTAAATATGTTGGCGTGACCTCGCTGCAAGGAAGAGGGGAAACAAACTTATATCACTAATTTTTTAGACAGTGACTTTTCCATTTTTCATACTATATATTAAAAGTTGCATTTAATTAATTTAAAATCCATTTTTTTGTTTACATGAATAATATAATTATTTTGTAATTTATTGCATAATTTATACTAAAGAGTAATTACTAATAAACATTATTTCATTCCTACTCTGCACTTTATTTTTTTTTGACACTGCGCTTTATTTCTTCAGGTTATATGTTTATTTGATAATTACTCTTATGGGGTAAGAATGAGGAAGGAAGCCGTTTTATAGGGAATCTACCTGCACCTCGTGGAAGGAGAGTTGGAAGCCTTTTAGGAAAACCCCCCCTCGGTAGACCCAACCGAGATTCGAACCTCGATTTCCCCGTCATTAGCAGGCCAGTCTAACATGAGATTGATGTCTAAGACCACTCAGCCAATGAAGGGGGTCATTTACATTTAATTTTTTCTTGTTTTGTTCCAGCCACACTCTTTTTCTTTTTTTTCCGTATTAACCGGCATTTTGGGTATCTGACCACCTGTCGGTCCTGCTTAGGTCGGATAGTAGGGACTCTACTACCATATTTTCAAAATTAGATTTCTTGAGTTAAAAATATTTATAAAAAATAAATTAGACACTTTGGTGGCTGCATGGTCTAAGGAGTCACTCTCGTAATAGACTAGACTGTTGATGACGGATAGAGCAGAGTTTAATATTGGTTGGGCGAACTGAGGGTGGTTTTCCATTCTTCCTCCATGCAAATGTGGGTACACTTCCTATAATTTCAGACTTTCTTATGTTTAACACATTAACCTAGTACATATATATGTACAACCCGAACAGAGATACGGTCTTAAAAAAACCCTTTCATCTGCTTAACTTAAATAGTAGTATAAAAAATGTTTCATAACTGAGTGCTATTTCAGTTGTCAGAAGATAAAGAGGTCAACAGATTATGTTGGCCTCTACTACTACTTATTGAGCTTAGTTTTTTATTTTCCTCACTTTATATCTTTAAAATATTGATTACACACTTAATGAGATATTTTTTTTTATTAGATGTGGATCAAATACACTATTTTATGAATCCACATCTCTAATTTACCTTCAAATCCCAAATCTTTAATCCAAATTTCTAACCAACCCTCGAATCCCAAATCTTTAATACAAATCTTTAATCCAAATCTCTAACCAATCCTCGAATTTTGAATCTTGAATCCAAATCTTGGGAACAATTATGAACGTAAGAGGAAATATAAATATAAATATAATAGTATAGTAGAAAATACAAATAATAACCAAGTATTAACATTATTTCTTATAAAATTCATTGTAACACTCATACATTCAGTTAAATTAATGGTCTGGGGCCAGGTTGTTAAGTTTAACCTATAATTATAATTGGTTCTAAACCACCAATAAGCAATTTAACTTAAAAAAGTTTATTTCTTTTAGTATTTGAGTTTTGAATAAAAAATTTTCCCGAATTCTCAAATCTAGAATATTCTTAAGGGTCCATTCCTATAATTAGGGCTAGTCGGATGCTTATCACCAATCCATTCATCACTGAGCCAAACATCGGGGCTTGAACATCTGTCGAATACTTTGTGAAATGTTACATCGTTTAATTTTCACTTTCAATAAATGAGTAACACGTCTCGATGTCGTAGTTAGCTAACTCGCTAGTTGTGTTGAGCTCGACTGCCGAGGACGGGGAGATTGAGGTTCGAATCTCGGTCGGGTGAACTGGGAGTGGTTTTTACTAAATGGTTTTCCACTCTACCTCCACGCAAATGCGGGTTCACTTCCACTATATTTAACCTTCCCAATTCCTAACCCAATAGCGTAAATAGTACTTAAGCGTATAACCCAGACGGGTAGTAAGACGCGGTGCTAAATAAATAAATAAATAAATAAATAAAAAATAAATGAGTACCTTCTAAAACTAAATTAATCTGAATATTTTTGTTTTTAAGGAAGTTATATTTGGTACACATTTGTACATATATCTATAATTTTTTATAATAAAATATGGATTCTGCTTTTACTGTCTTCCTCAGACTCAACACTGTCAATGAGGGCCGGGTGGCTGTTGGAGACTTGGAAGGATTTGTGCCCTGCACACCCAACGGAGTCATGGAACTAATAAAAAGGTCAGTATAGTGGTAGCTAGGAATCTTATCTCTCTGGAAAGATAAAATAATGAACCTGGTGACAAAAAAATATATTTTTAATATTTATTCAAAGTAAAGAAAAACAAGAAAGAGATGAGAACAGATAACAGCAAGAGAGTGAAAGTCATAGTGGAATAATGGAAGCAAATAAAGGGGGAAGAAAGATGGAAGGACAGAGGAGGGACCTTTTACTTAACTGACCCGGCCACAGGCGGGAAACTATTTATGATGATTATTTAAAATAACCTTAAAGGGTTTCTCTTTAAACAAAAATTTTGGTGACAGAAATTTGATATAACTTCTGTTTGGATGGCTAATTTTTTGACTTTGGTTAAACTATGACATCCTAAAATCTCAACTCAAATTTCAAGTAAGTATCCTTTTTTGTGTAAATTGTTTGTATCTAAGTAAATAATTAAAGTACTGGTGTCATCATTTTAAAAAATTTTGTAAAAACTTCTTGAAGATTTTGTTTTACTGTGAGGTGACATTTTTGTGTGTCTATGTTATTACCAATATTTTTTGAGTGAAAAATTAAAAGGAAAAAAAAGTTATAAAAATATTTCATCATTTATATTTATAAAATACTATTTTTTTATTTAACATTGTCTACTGATGAGTAAAAACCCTATTTTTTTAAAAATAAAATTATTTTATTTTGCTTGATAAAAAAAAGATTTTGGTAATAAAGTCTGTAAATAAACTATATAACATTTGTTAAAATTTTAACAAATCAACTGTAATTTAAAATTTAAGTGGTATAGCGTCGGGACAGGGTAGCCAACCACTTAGAAAACCTGGAAAACCCAGTGAATAAAGTATAAGGAATATTAATAGAATAGTAATTCTGTATAATTTCAATACTTTCAGGAGTGGGGTGGAGATAGCAGGTAGCAATGCTGTTGTTCTGGGCCGCAGTAAAATAGTTGGTACCCCTGCGTCTGAGCTCCTCAAGTGGCACCATGCTACTGTTACTATCTGTCATTCCAAGACAAAGAATCTTTCCCAGCTGGTGAGAATTACTTAACTTTCGTTTGTTAAATTTTATTTAAATACTCTCAAACAGGGTAAGAGCAACTGACCTAAGATTTTGTAATCTCATCCATATTTTTCCTTTTCTGGGTAGTTTTTTTTTTGCACATAGTGCTCCCATATGCTTGGTTACTATGAGCTCAGTATAGTTCTTGGGTGGTTGTTGATATTTTGCCATCATTGAGCTCGAAAAGACATATGGGTAGTGAAATATCTTGATGCGTGCAAACACTGCTTTTTTGGTTGTTTGCGATAAGCGAGTACCTACTATGTTTTGCCTGGCTTGGCTTGGACTAGTTTTTTAGATTCATATTTGTACTTGTCATAAAATAAGTGGCATATTAAGGATTACTTGAAACTTATATTGAGTTTAGCTAAGATTATGTGTGTTGTTTTGGCATCAACAGTACTTAACATTAAATATACCAAACTTTAAATTATTATTGTATTTTATTATACGTCTTTAGATGTTGTTTTATACTGCAAAATATAGTTTATTTTCATATACTGAAGCTATGCTTTCTTGTGAAGCGGCCACTCGTAATTGCACTCATGCAGGCCTGACAGGCAGGTGTGCATATTATATTTAAAACCAGACCAACTAAACATTATTTACTGTTTATAAATTATTATTATCACTATACATTAGAGTATTTCTCTGTGCCAACCTCTCTTAAGCTTCCAATTTCTCCACCCTATACTGGGGTGGAAATTCCTGGCATTCATATGAGGTTCTGGTTTTGATGCGTTTGGAGAAATGACAAGCTATTATTGCCATAGTGTACAAAGATCGGACACCACTGATAGACAGCAGACATCATAACCATCAAAAATTTCCAGCCTGTGGCCATGTCAATTTAGTAAAACCCACTTCGGTGGCCAGTGTCAGTTTAGTAAAACCCACTTCGGTGGCCAGGTCAGTTTAGTAAAACCCACTTCGGTGGCCAGGTCAGTTTAGTAAAACCCACTTTGGTGGCCAGGTCAGTTTAGTAAAACCCACTTTGGTGGCCAGGTCAGTTTAGTAAAACCCACTTCCAAACCCACTTCGGTGGCCACGTCAGTTTAGTAAAATCCACTTCGGGGGCCATATCAGTTTAGCAAAATCCACTTCGGGGGCCACATCAGTTTAGCAAAATCCACTTCGGGGGCCACATCAGTTTAGCAAAATCCACTTCGGGGGCCACATCAGTTAAGTAAAACCTGCTTTGGTGGCTGCAATGTCTAACGCACTACTCCTGTGTTAGACTAGACTGACAATCATTGGGAGATTGATGTTCGAATCTCATTTGGGTTACTCAGGGTGGTTTTTTCAAAGTGGTTTTGCACTCTCCCTCCATTTAAATTATCTAAATTCTGAACAGATAGTAAGATGTGGTGCAAAAAAAAAGTTAAGTGAAATGCCTCCATATTCCTCTATCCTCCCTTAATCACTTTCATTCTTCTCCTCTTACTTTCACACTTTTTGCACTCTGCTCCTCCCATCTTTTTCTTGGTTTCCCTAATAGTTTGTTTCCTGCAAACTTCTTCATTCTCTTTGGTATTTTCTCATTTTACATTCTCATTACATGCCCATACCATCTCAGTCTTGCTTCCTCCACTATCTCATGTACTCCCTGTACCCCCACTCTTTCCAGGATAACTTCATTTCTAATCTTGTTTCACCTCATGACAGCTAATATTTTCTTCAACAGCCATTTTGTTTTTTTACAGAAAACTAAAATTTCACACAAGGAATAGTATTTTGAATAGTTGAATGTATATTTCACTTGTACTTTAGATTGGTTACTCCACCTTGGAATTATACCACTTACCACACTGAAGAACTTTAGGAGACTATATATGTCTGTACTTGTTTTAGACGGCCCAAGCAGACATCTTGGTTGTGGCCATCGGTCGAGCAGAGATGGTCAAAGGCAGCTGGATTAAGCCGGGGGCAATTGTTATTGACTGTGGCATCAATTCTATACCAGGTCAGTCGAGAACACAAATTTTTAGTCTTGCACTGCAACATTGTTTTAAACATGACATGATGGACACCAGGGGCGTATCTAGAGGCGTGAGGATCGTGCGCCCCACCTCCTGCTCAGGATTTTTTAAATTTTGTATTAGAGGTTTACCGATTCAGTAAAATTGATTACCGATGCAGATTGTTTAAAATAATTGTCATGTTATGATTAATTACACCAATTAATCCCTATTATTATTTATTATTATTATCATCATCATCATTATCATCATCATCATTATCAGCATTATCATTATCATTATTATTGGGAAATATGCGTAAGAGAATGACAACAGTTAATGTAAGTTATACAAAAAGATGTATGCATACAAAACAATTTTTTTACATATAACCGTCAAAAGTTGGAATTAGATCGTTAGTTTTATCCATGATATGAACTAAAATTTCTTTATCTTGTTATGGTTTAAATTAGGAGGGATAGCCAGCACACTTGCCTTGGTGATACTGAAGTAGAAATTGTTTAGATAGAACACTAAAAAACACACAAACACATTTTTAAGGACAAGTTTTCACTGTCACAGACAGCTTCATCAGGTACTACCAACATATGAATATAGAACAAAATTGTGTTATATTCTAATATATGTAATTTGGTCAAAAATCAATCTTCAGTTCAACTTTTATCTATATATATTTTTTTTATGAAAAACATTATTCTGCAGTTTAACTCTCTGTGATTATGTTTTTATGAAAAAAATTGTATAAAATTAGGGATGAATGAGGACAATTTTACTGAAACTCCCTTAAATGTTCTCTTGGTTTGAAACTCCCTTAAATGTTCTCTTGGTTTGAAACTCCCTTAAATGTTCTCTTGGTTTGAAACTCCCTTAAATGTTCTTTTGGTTTGAAACTCCCTTAAATGTTCTTATGGTTTAAAACTCCCTTAAATGTTTTCTTGGTTTAAAACTCCCTTAAATGTTCTCTGGGTTTGAAACACCCTTAAATGTTCTCTGTTCTCTAGGCTCCAAACACTCCTAAATATATTCTTTGTTTGAACCACCTTAATCTCCTCTCTGTTTGAAACCCCTTAAATCTTTATCCTTCTGGCTGGCTAACAAAAGACATAAATGGTTGAACTTGAAGAACTACATTTTCTCTCCCCTTCCCTCATTTCCATGCCCTAAAAGGTGTTAGAGTAGAATATATTAAATTTGTTCTCTTCAAGCGCTCACCCTTGCTCAACCTAATAAATAGCTGTTGATACAGACCACAATCAATTACCCACCTACCCGCCTCGGTGGCGTAGTTAGCTAACGCGCCAGTCGTGTTGAGCTCGACTGCCGAGGACGGGGAGATCGAGGTTCGAATCTCGGTCGGGTGAACTGAGGGTGGTTTTTCCTAAATGGTTTTCCACTCTCCCTCCACGCAAATGCGGGTTCACTTCCTATAAATTCAACCTTCCCAACTCCTAACCCATTAGTGTAATTAGTACTTAAGCGTATAACCCGAACGGGTAGTAGGACGCGGTGCTAAATATTAAATAATTACCCACCTCCCAGTGTGTTTCTCTACAAGTGGATAAATAACCCCCCACCTCCTGTCCCGCCAAGCTTGCTACAGAACTAAGAAGGCTGTCTACAAAAGTGATTTAACAGTTATAAGCCAGCAGTACCTGCTGGAATAATAAGTGTTCTTTGCTTCCTTATGAAACTCTAAGGAAGGAGCTAATCCCACTCGATTTTTGGGAATGTATAAATTTCCCACATTTCCCTGAGTTCAGTCTCATCTACCACTATGTAAAATTATTTATATTGCTAAAAACTTACCATGTACCTACTTTTGAATCAAATTGTTAAAGCCGCTTATAAAATATTTCAAATTAAAAAAAAAATGATACAATTTTATTTTTAATGTCAAACACTCCCCAGATAAACATCTTAAACAAAATCATTAGAGCTGTTTTTTTTTAAAAATATTTCAACTTTTTTAAAATCCCTCATCAGTAAACTACCGTTTAATGAATTTTACTTAGTTTACAAAGGTTTGCATACATATAATGTTAATTATCAACCTCAGTGTGTTCGTTATTATAATCATCATCATCATGATGCCATTCTGTAGATCTTCTACTGGTTGATATACGAAGCCTCTCCACCAATTTTTGTGTACTTTCTTATATTTATATTGGAAACCAGCCTTCTCTTATTTTTACATCTTTTTTATCATGACCTTCCAGCTTATTCATTGTCTCTCTATTGATCTCTTCTCATTCAGTATAACGCCCAACATTTTCTTTGGTAATCTTCTTTCTTACATTCTCTTAAGATGACCAAAATATTTTAAGTCTCAACCTTTCTATTTAAATTTGTATTTTTTCAGTATGAACCATTTTTCCTGTGTCTTTTCTTGTTTTTCTTACCATGCTTCTTACAAATCCTTGTATTCTAAAAGTTTAAGCTTATGATATAATTTCTAAATTTCAAATGTTTTATAAACTACCTATTACAACTTAAATAAGATCAGTTAATAAGCAGCATGCAACGTCAGCCCCCATCTCAAACTCTAGTTTGAAACTGTCTGTGAATAAAAATTTGTGTAAATATTGTGTTTTAAACTAGATTTTAAAAATGGACAAACCACCACAGAAGTAGACTGGGGTCCTATACTTTCATTTCTCAACTATTTAAGTCCTCAACTTACCGGCTAATTCACTCTGAAGGTTTCTTAAAGTTTAAAAACCGCACGACTCGAATGATGCTTAAATATGATGTAGTTTTAACATATATTTTGTTTCAAAGAATTTTATTAAAGCTAAATAGGTATTGCTTATGAAAATAAAACTTTGAGGAAATGACTTGCACTGAAGAGTCAAGGTAGAAACAAACAAAATGGCGATGACACCATCATCATCATCTTTGCGTCAACTTAATAGGAATGCTATCAACTATGTTTAAAGTGGCGCTCAGTAGATGGTGTTGCTGGTTGTAGGTTAAAGTACTTAAACGACATATCTATGGATTTATTTAAATTGAGTACTTGCTATATTTTCCAGTTATTTAGTAAAGTGCTTTACTAAATGAGTTTGTTTTCCTTAATTCTAAACCTGTTTACCTGTTCTTTTTTTATTACATCATGATTGCATGTTATAGATGAGACAAAGAAGTCTGGCCAGCGGCTTGTGGGAGATGTTGCCTTTGAAGAGGCCAAGAAGGTTGCCTCTTACATCACCCCAGTACCTGGAGGTGTGGGACCCATGACGGTTGCCATGCTCATGAAGAACACGGTGCTGTCCGCTCAGCGGCAAGCGCGCAAACTAATCAACCCCCAGTGGGGACTGCGACTTTTGCCACTAAACCTTAAGTCTCCAGTGCCTAGGTAAGTTGTACTTGACTAAGAAATGTTGAGAAAGATAAAATTACAATTCAGAACAAAAGTAATAATTTTCAAATGACTCACTTGATTAAATCATTACAGCATTGTATTATACTCACTTATCATAATCTCAAGCTTATAATGTAACTTTTACAATTACAATACAAATCTGGATGTGACATTTAGATGAGTGAAGGGCGAAGGTGGAAATCAACTTTGGTAAGTGATACGGTCGGGTATAAATACATCTCGCAATTAAATTAGATATAATTAAAAATTGACATGGGAATCAAACCAGGAACCTTTGGCTCAAGCTTAGTGCCCCATTGCTCTTATAATTAGGTATCCAGCTATCTTCCTCTGCTCAGGGTTATTCTTCAATCAAAGTTCAAGGAATAGTTTTGAAAATTTAAATTAATCTGTAACTGAACCTGATAATACAATGTAAGTGTGTCGAGTGAATGAACATGGTGGCTACAGGCGGGGAAAACCCGAAAAATTCAGGAAACTTTTTGATGTCAGGATAAACAGGGACATGTAAGGGAATTTGATCAAACATAAGGAAAAGTCATGGAATTTAAATACTAGACTGATTTAGCAGTTTAACATTAAAACAAAAGTGATAGATTTTGTTTCTTGTGTCTAACAAAATGCATTGTCTAGATAGAGTATTCTGCTAATATGAGATGGTTGTACAGTGTTCATTTTATAACACATTTACCAAGGTCACAAAAATACCTAAAACATTAAATATTTAAATAATAACTTGTAGTAATGTTGATGTTTGAAGACTTTGGAACTGTTTTCCAAAATATGTGACCAATGTTATAAACGGGAAAGTTATGATTCACTTAAAACTGTAAAAAGGTTATATGGGATTTTTTTTAGTGTTATATATAAAACGTGGGAAGATTATAGTAAAAATTTTGTAGTCACCCTGTTGAAGAAATGAAGAGAAAAGTTTATTTGTAGGGATGGGACCTTGAGTCCCTCGAATCCTTAAGTGTATTCCAGGTTCAAAGATTCTAGAAAATTATGGATTTGAGATTCAAATTCATATAAAAAACAAATTAAGGGAAATTTATTTTAGATTCCTAATACTGCTTATTGGTGGCTCAGAACCAATTATAATTATAGGATGAAGTTAACAACCAGGCCCCAGACCAATAATTTAACATTTAAACTAAATATATGAATACAAAAATAATAAGACTTGAAACTGATGTACTGGTAATTTTTAATGTAAAATAAGTGGACCAAACCAGTGAAAGTGCATTAACACTTTATAAATAGATTTTTCAAATAAGATTAAAGTTTAATATAAGATTGACTAGTGTTGAGATCTTTTTAGAATTAAAATGTAGAATGATAGTTAAATTAAAATAACCCAGTATAATTAAATATTTTAACTAAACAAAAGATTAAATGTGCATAAGATTTGACTATCATAGAAATTTTAAGAATTGAAAATGTTGAATCTTTGATAAAAATGATCAAAAATAATATATAAATGTTGAAAAGCATTTATGAAGAAATTTTAACTAAACAAGAAATGATGAATTATATTTGGAAATAGATATTACCTTATTGGGGCACTTAACACAAATCAAAGTGTAGCATTAAGGTATGTTTAATATTGGATCTTATTTTTGCAAATATATTTCAGACATTAAGAATCAAATAGGTGATAGCATAGCTAAACAATCTTCTTGAAGCTAAAATTTATTATTGAATTTAAAGTAGTTTTGGTTGGTGATTTTTATTATTTTGGTGATTTGATCAATGTAGTTGGCAGAAAAATTCTTAGTTACATTTAAAAATGACAACTGGCATGTGTTATCTTGTCCAGTGACATCCAGATAGCTCGCTCCCAGGAGCCCAAGGACATAGTGCTAGTGGCCGAGGAGGTTGGACTTTATCCCAACGAGGTGAACCAGTATGGACACAAGAAGGCAAAGATCAGTCTTTCTGTCTTAAAGAGATTGCAACATCAGAAGAATGGCAAATATGTGGTGGTCGCAGGGTAAGTAACACTACTGCAACATAACATTTAAAGTTTAAACAAACTATTATATATTAATTAATGATTCAATTTAAAAAAAATAACTGATCCAAATCCACTTTTTCTGGAATTTGAATCCTAGAAAATACATTTAGATATAAATGTTTAACTTTTACATATTGTGTATGAAAAAAGTGCATTGAGCAAAAAACCTTTAGTGATAAATAAAATGATAAAATATTAGTAAAATGATAGAGCACAAATAAAAGTAACAACACTGACACATATTTACACACACTTCAATATTTCGATGCTACAATATAATTTTATTTATCACTAAAGACTTTTACATATTGGTATAGTTTTTGTCTGCAAATTTGTTTATTTTGCGGTAAATTTATGTTCTGGAATTAGATTTTTCTTATAGTTACATAGTTATAGCTATATTTACTAAAAAGATTCAAATCCTAAATTTGGAAAATATTGGCATCACTTCTCATGTACACATTATTTTTTAAAATCTAAGTTAATATTTTGTGATATATTGAAATATTCATGGTCCGATCAGCCCATTTTACGTGAGCTTTTATATATATATATATATATATC
>CABFWO010003824.1:9186-56120 GCA_902155825.1 Timema genevievae | reverse complement strand
TATATATATATATATATATACTATATATATATATATATTAGGGACGGAAGGGAATTACATTTTTATATTGAGACTGGAACAAGACAGGAAATGAGTAAAAACATTGGGATCGGGATGGGAACGGAAAATTATAAAAATGATTCTTTAGGTTAATCCTGAACCCTTGCGGGAAAAGGGTTTTTCCCCGCCCAACTCTCGGGAACGAATAAATTCCCGAAATTTTCCCAAGGGTTCCGTATCCCGTCCACCCCTAATATATGTGTGTATATATATATATTTTTTTTTTTTACTTTGACTTTAACACACATTATTATTGGATTGGGATGCATAACACATTATTATTGGATTGGGATGCATAACACATTATTATTGGATTTGGGATGCATAACACATTATTATTGGATTTGGGATGCATAACACACATAAACATTTAATTTATGAATCCAACCCATTTTTCGATGTTAATTTTGTTTAATTTGCTATTCAAAAGATGCAATTTACTGGCATCAAGCTCTTAAATATAAAAGTTATCGACTAGAAGCGTTGACATAAAAATTGTTTTTTGAAATAATATCAAAGCTGATGAATATTCAAACCAAAGTCAAATATTAAAGCTGATGAATATTAAAATCAAAGTTACATTGTGTTAACTATTGTATTTGGAAGAAGGTATAGGGAAGGTGGATAGAAATATATAAAACTATATATTAACTATAAACTTTTCAACATATGATTATATGGTTAAACTTGCATTTTAATACTTCACTTTTGATTGGTTTAGGATCACACCAACCCCCTTAGGTGAGGGCAAGAGCACCACCACTATTGGTCTAGTTCAAGCACTTGCTGCACATCGCAACAAAAACGCCTTTGCATGTGTCCGTCAACCATCACAAGGGCCGACCTTTGGAATTAAAGGTGCTCAGTCTTTATTTATTACCTTGATATTTATTAGGGTTTTGTGAAATATTTTTCAAATAAAGAAAATATATTATAGTTCTTAACAAAGTCAGAGAGTTGCAAATTTGAACTGAAAGATTTTTTTCAAAATATTTTTATCTAAAATTTGTAAAAGGATAAGACGTTACTTACACATTTATTTGATTTAATAATAAAAGAAATTGATAAAACTTAAGAATAAGGAATAATAAACTACTTATAGTAATTTCCTGAAAATTGAAAAATGACACCTGGACACGGGAATCGAACCCGGGACCTCTGGCTTAGTATGCCAATGCTCTAACCGTGTCCAGGTGTCATTTTTCAATTTTCAGAATATGATTTCTAGAAAGAGTAATTCCCACTAATAAGCATAAATAATAGCTCTGGCTATTAATTCTTACTCATAGTAAATTTGTTGAAGAAAGCCCACCTAGGGAAAGAGGAAAACTGTGGGAAGAATCCAATGCACAAAGGTGACATCTTCTTCCTGTCTTCTATAGTAGAAGTAGTCACACACACATTTTAACACAAATAGAATAATATTTCGGCATTGTTGCCTTTATCAAACACAAAGAATAGAGAAGAAAGTACAGATAACACAAACAATGGATTACTCCATTTTGAATTTAAAGAAAAATTGTTAGAAACACATTGTGCCAACTGTTTTTGGGAGTAAAGATACATTTCTTAGCTAGGGTTAGTAAAAAATAATAATGATAATAAAAATAAAAATAAAATAATCTTAAAAAAATAATAATTTGAAAAATGTTATTCTTATAGAAAGAAAGAAACTATCTTCTGTTGAGGCCTGGTGGTAATCTTTATTTGGTAATCCATTGGTGGGCCAGTTCCCATTGTCTAAGTTGAGAATTGTTGCACTTTTTGGGAAATGATATTAATATTTTGGTGGTGTAGCAGCATGAATGGATACAGGCTTGTCCGGATCTTTGTGGTAGGTGGATTCCAGCAACATCCTTCAACAGCAAAGTTACCAAATTGGAATACAAAATTCCTGGTCATAACAATTGCAAAACAAATAACTTGATATATCAACTACAGTGCAAATCATGTGATGCAGAATATATAGGCCTTAATACAGGTTCTCTCAGACAGAAAATTAACACTCATCGTTTCTACACAAACCACAAAGATCCGGACAAGCCTGTAATCATTCATGCTGGTACCCACAACCGGGAATTTAAACCTGCTACACCACCAAAATATTAATATCATTTCCCAAACAGTGCAACAGTTCTCAACTTAGACAGTGGGAACTGGCCCACCAATGGATTACCAAATCAAGACTACCCCTAAGCCTCAACAGAAGATAGTTTCTTTCTTTCTATAAAATTAACATTTTTCAATTTTTTTTAAAGATTATTTTATTATTATTATTATTATTATTATTATTATTATTATTATTATTATTATATTTTCTTTTCTTTTCTTTCAAATTGCCTATATAAATACTAACCATAGCTAAGGAATTTATCTTCACTTCCAAAAATAGTTGGCACAATGTGTTTATAACAGTTTTTCTTTAAATTCAAAATGGAGTAATACAGTGTTTGTGTTATCTGTATTCTTTTCTTTCTTCTTTGTGTTTGATAAAGGCAACAATGCCGAAATATTATATTGGTGTTAAAATGTGGGTTGACTACTTCTACTATAGAAGACAGAAGAAAGGAATATGATGTCACCTTTGTGCATTGAACCACATTTTTCCTCTTTTCCTAGGTGGGCTTTCTTCATCAAATTTACTCTTAATAGTTTATTTTTCTCTTTTCTTAAGTTTTATCATTTTCCTTTATTATAAAATTATTTAGCCATTGGGCCACCTCATTCTTTTTTAAACATTTATTTTATTGTAATGCAGACACAAAATACACTTTTTTTAGCACTGCTTCTTACTACTCTTTCGAGTTATACACATATGTACTAATTACGCTAATATGTAAGGAATAAAAGGTAGGTTGAATTTATAGGAAATGTACTCACATTTTCTTGGAGGAAGGGTGAAAAAATTAATTAGGGAACAAACTCTTAGTACACCTGAGCAGGTTGAGCAAAAGTGACACCTTATAACTGAGGTAGTTAAAGGAAACTTAAAATAACATATCAAACCTCCAAATTTTATCTTGTTAGGTATGGTTACAGTAAAAGGATTTAAATTGATTTGTTACTCCTACGAGCTTATGATGAGGTGACCCTGAATATTATGACTTACTATTTAGTGTGTGTACACAGAAAAAAAAAATCCATAACGAAAGTTTCAATATAAATAATACCCATCCATGTATATTCAAGACACACAAATTGTGAAAATCTACACAAAAAATAAACAAATAGGTATGTGCGAAGTCCACTTTTTCAATCTGAAGTGAATTCAAATCTATTAAATATTCTTGAAGCCAAATCAAAGTTAGAATATTTTTTGTTAATTGTTTAATGCTTGTAAAAAATACTTTGGCTATTTATATGACTTCAGACTTACGCACTAAAATTATTTGGCAGTTGGAAATGTTTTATTTTACAATTGTTTCTAATACTAAATTAGTTCCGATAAATCAAGGTATTATCACAACTTACATTTCGTTTACTTTTTCCATGAGAATATTTTATTGTACTCTGCATAACAGCTCAGAATGACAATAATGGACCATTATTAGTGAAGATTCCTAATTGTCAAAGCCAGATTTTTTTTTCGAAGCCAAGGCAAAGCTTCGCACACCCCTATAAACAAATAAAGAATATGAAAAAAATTCACTCTCTCAACATACTCGGCTAAACCCTCGCTCGAAACATAATAAATAAATTATTTCTTAAACAATAATGCTCCCCCAAAAAAAAAAGAAAATGAGATTGCTTTTCCACTTTGCTTGTTGAGAAGAGACGGCAAGTAGATTAAACTTGGCCGTTCCATCTCAACAAAAAAACTCGTTGAGTAAAAGGATCAGAATTATTTAGTCAGACTGATACGGTATATCTATACAAGGAAAACCTCTTTTCGCTTTATGAGGTAATTGAATTATATTTAAAAGAAGGTAAAGGAAAGGTAGATAGAAACATAGAAATGAAACCAACACAATATGGCTTTTACAATAAAAAGAAGAACACAGTTCTCACTTTACATTGCTCCCACTGGACAAAAAAAGTAACGGCTACCTCTAGAAGAAAATTGATTGTCACCACCCAATCCCCCGACCTAGATTTCATTCTATCGGAACTCATCAGGGAGGAGTGTGAAACGCGCAACGCAACTTCCTAAAAAAGGAAACCAAAAAGCACAAGAGGAGAAAAAGAAAATTGTTGCGGTCCAGTGACAGTAATATAAATTGTGAACTATGTTCTTCTTTTGATTGTAAAAACCCCATTGTGTTTGTTCCTTTTGTGAGTTAGACTGATGAATGAGTGAATAACTAAGGATAGTGGTAAAAGTTAGTAGAATTTTTTTGAAATTGTTCTCAACTCTTAACACATTTGCTGGGCAGCACAATTTTTTCTAGGTAAATATAAGATACCCTTAGCCTCCAACGTGGTTCGGATCCCACGTTAAACTGTAGGTCCTACATTTCATCTCACAATCACCCTACCATTACACATTAGCATAAGTGTGGACGGGTAGTAAGACGTGGTACTAATAATAATAATACTAAGGATGGAAAATATATAAGTTCACTAACTTAAACTAGCTGATTGATACTGACTAGATACATCATAAGCACTAAGCAAAAACACTTTTATGCTTGAGCTTTTGATGGCACGTACTCTGCCCAAAAGCACAAATTCAGTCATAGTTATTGACATTGTTTATAGAATTTGTGTCGTTAATAGTGCTGCTAATTTCACATAATGTTTCACATCCTAGGAGGTGCAGCAGGAGGCGGCTATTCTCAGGTTATCCCCATGGAGGAATTTAACCTGCACTTGACTGGAGATATCCATGCAGTTACGGCTTCCAACAATCTGCTGGCCGCACAACTGGATGCTCGTATGTTCCACGAGGCCACCCAAGGTGACGAGTCACTTTACAACAGACTTGTGCCCAAAGTTAAGGGCAAGAGGACCTTCTCCAAAATTCAGGTAAAAAAAAAAGTTTGCTATTTAAAGGTTGTTTGGAAGACAACACTAAACTAAATCATGGTTTAAAATTAGGAATAATAGCTAGCACACTAATCTTAGGGATGCAGGAATAGAAATTGTTGAGATTAAACACTATTAAACACACAAACACATTTAAAGATGAGCTTTCACTACAACAGACTTTTTTAGGTTCAGAGAGTTAACTGTTATTCTTGGTTGTACTTTAACTTTGACTAGTCTAAACAGTTAAGTTATATATTCCCACCTCCTTCCGCGTCACTGGGTTTTGTCAGCTTGACAATCCTGTCCTCCTACTGAGGCTGGCTGACTTGTAACTCGACTTCTGAGGTTGGGGTACCTCGATATGATGATTATGTGGTGCTAATAGTAGTCTTAAATCTAATATAAGCCTATTAACCAGACAATGGCGACCATAAGAACAATTCCCCTTTGGGAAAAATATCTCTGATACCATTTCAATTACACACAGAACCTTTACATTAGTAGTCAGAAACGCTGATCACTAGACCAAAAGGCCGGCCTAGTTATGTTGTATGATAGTATATTTTTGCAAGGCTGCTATTTTTTTTTATAGGTTTTAAAGGTATAAAACGGAGTACAGATGAGTACTTTTAGATATACAGGTTCTTTTTTTTTTTAACATTACAAGTTTATATTCATTCTTACCTAATCTGAAACCTTAGCTCAGTCGGTAGCTCTACTGAGCTAAGAGTCCCGGGTTTGATTCCTGGCATGACTGAAAAATATATCACTGGTGAAATGTGGGTCTATCCTCTCACCGTGATGAATGAACGGCCGGGGAATGGATGTTATGTCTGTCCTAGTCTTAAGTTAGATTATAAGGCATTTGGAGTTATGACAGACCTAGCACTAGCAAGACGCTAGTGGAAAATATATGACTTGAATAAAAAACTGATCGAGGACACAAGCTGGAAATGGTAATGGTTGTAAAAGTATTCATTCTTACTTCTACTCCTGACAATATTTAAATCTTGATTTTAATAAATTTATTCTTTTTTTAAACCTTTCAAAGTTTGCATGCTAGGTCCAAGCAAGGACATTAATATGTATGAACCTCGCTATAGGCAGCCATGTTTGATCTAAACAGAGACTATTGAATATTTCAATACTTGTATTAATAAAAATCGAGGGTAATGATATTGAAATGTTGAGTTTGGCATTCCTAAGATTAAAACGCTTGGCACATATTTATATCTGATCTCTCTCCGTTTATAAATGCTATGTAATTTAATAACTCAAAATGAACAAAAAATGTAAAGTTTCATTAGATAATATGATTTATGTGCAGAAGTACAAACCTGGAGGGGAAAGAGAACTAAAATGGTTGCCCAAATGCACAATATGCAATTCTAATTCAAACACAGCCAAAGGATGAATCAAAGATCATACAACTAGGAAAATGGTTAAAATGTCTCATATTTTTACTTGCGAGAAAGTACAGACTAATCTTCATAAAATGGTTGCATTTGTAGATGTCATTGTAAAGAGTGCATTTGAAGATTATGATATTTCTTATGTTTTTGAAGTCGTTGAGACTTAGTCTCTACCTCACAGTCGCTAACAACACTTTGCGTTACATCTCAACGACTTTGTAGCCATGACTATGGTACTAAGATTACCGAAACATGTCGGCAACATCTAAAACAGCTTTTGTCTAGCTGCTGTTTTTTGCTAAAAGGAGTAATGGGAAATAACCAAGACTGGACTTAGATCTGTTACCCAACCTTCACTTTGATTTTTCAATATTGTTTCATTCGTTATAACATAAACTTTAACTACCGTTGTTAAAACTTTGGATGTTGATTTAACTTGTGTTTTTAAATTATTTTAAATATTTATTCACAGGGTTGTATTGTAAACTTGGGCATTATTTTTAATTTTTTGTTGTTAATAGTGTATTTCTTAAATTTTTTGTTTATGGACCTTGTAGATTTGTCGTCAAATGATGTTTTTTTATTCACTAACTGTGTTGACAATGTTATTTTAATGTATGTTATTATATGACACTTTGTTATGAATTATAAGCACAATTTAACCAGATATTTCAATCTAAAGTCATTTAATTTTATTCTTAATATTTCTTCAATTTTATCTTTTTAACTTATTTATAATATTACTTGGTGCTTATCTTGGGTTCTTATCTAAGTCCTAGCTACATTTAATAATACTTATACTATACTTAGCACCGCGTCTTACTACCCGTTCGGGTTATACGCTTAAGTACTAATTACACTAATGGGTTAGGAATTGGGAAGGTTGAATTTAGATGAAGTGAACCCTCATTTGCGTGGAGGGAGAGTGGAAAACCATTTAGGAATACATTTAATAGTTTATCTAGTGATATTAGCCAAAACATAAGGGTCCTCACATATTGTTGTGTTGGGTAGTGTATTTAGGGATTAAACCCTTGAATCCTTAAGGATATTTGAGAATCCAAGAAAATTTCAGATTCGAGACTCGTCATCATCAACTTTTTCCAGCCTGTAGCCGGGTCACTTTAGTAAAATACCGCCATCTTTCTCTATTCTTCCACCTTGCTTCCTCCTTTCATTGCTTTCATTCTTATCCTCTTACTTGCACACTTTCTTTTATCTGATCCTCCCATCTCTTGGTCTCTCTTGCAGTCTTTTTCCTGCATACTTCTTCTCCATTATTCCTCACTATATTCATCCCCATTACATGTCCATACCATCTCAGTATTACTTCCTCTACTATCTCATTTACTCCATGTACCCCAACTCTTTCAGGATAACTTCATTCTTAATCCTGTTTCTCCTTGTGACAGCTAACATGCTTCTCACAAACTTCATTCCCATTGCCTCCACTTTCCTAGTCTCTCTTACATTCGATGTCCACATTTCTGTAGCATATATAATACATTCACAACCTTAGTTTACGTGAATGACAGCCCAAAAAGTTACTAGAAATAGTCCATAATTTATTCCTACCCCAACAGTTAACTTAATGTCACTTTGGATAACTGTAATGAAAACATATGGTAATGTGTGAATGTGATAGTTAATCACAGTAACTTGTGCCAATATTATTTATATATTTATTTGAGGTTCATATATTCGAATATTCGAATATTTAAACATAAATGTATGTTTTATTTATTTCATTACTTATCGTTTTAGTCCGCTGAAAAAAATTATTATTCACAGCACCTTCACAAAAGGTCTAACGAACATAGCATCAAAATGGTGACTTGATGAATTTAAATCATATGATTGAACATGACGGAAACAAGTGCTTTAAAATGATGCACCCACGCAGTGGATAAAAATATTTAATTCAGTTAAATATTTTGAAATATGTTAAAATATTCATAAAATAATCTATTATATATTAAATAAATGACAAGTATTTTCTCTTTTCCAAGTAAATATGATGCCTATATTAAAAGGTACTGTCATCCAGGTAAAAACCTATCATGAAGAGACTCTATGACAATGGATACAAAGTAACATCACTTGATACTCACATCCTTAAAAAATATATTTTCAATTTATTAAGCAAGATATGTTTTAGAGCTCTAATAAGTAATACTGCTAATAGGTGGTTCAGGAACTTAATTACCAGACCAGTAACACTTAAGCTGAATGTAAGAATGTTTAAATGAATGGATTATATGAAAGAATGTTAAACAATTATTCTACCATATATATATTTTCTCTTGTGTTCATAATTTTTTCCAGGATTCGGATTCAAAGATAAATGTTGAGATAATAATTAGTAAAATAGTGATTTTGACTCGAATCTAGCTGTAGTGTATAGTTGTTGTGACCTTGTTACAGCTACGTAGGCTGTACAAACTGGGTATCTCCAAGACAGACCCTGAGTCACTAACTCCAGAGGAAAGGAAATCTTTTGCTCGTCTCGACATAGATCCTAACACCATCACATGGACCAGAGGTAATTATATTTCTGTAATAAATGTTTAAGGAGTTAAAGGAATTTTATGTTAAAAACTATCTAGTTCATGTATCTAAATACATACGATAGAATTGTAAAAAAATAACCTGAAAGTAAAACACTAACATAAATTTACAAACACTAAATTTTTTTCGATGGTACATGGCTTATTCCTCTGGAGCTACCTCCTAAGAATGATAGTATGTGGCATCGAAATATTGAAATGTTTCTAAATATAATATGTTAGTAGGTGTATGCAAAGTCCACTCTTTCAATTTGAAGTAAACTCAATCGTATATATGAAATAGTTTCAAAGCCGAATCGAAGTTTGAATTTTTGTTTTGTTGTTCTCTGCTTGAAAATTTAAAAAAATCTATTTATATAACCTTATGTACTAAAATCACTCGAGAAATGTTTTATTTCACTATTGTTTGTAATATTTTCTTTTATTCCTATAAATCAAGTGACTACAACTTACAATTCAATTACTTCAGATTTTTTTTTTGTATTGGTATTGATTTGTAATGTACATAGCAGCCAAGAATGGTGATAGTTTGACAATAATTGAATTAAACATTGTAAGGAGGATAGAAGGACAAGGCCTACACACTTACCAGGAAAATGTAGGCCTCAAAACCCGCCTCTTTGGCGTAGTTGGCTAACGCGCTAGTCGTGTTGATGCTCGACCGCCGAGGACGGGGAGATCGAGGTTCGAATCTCGGTTGGGTGAACTGGGAGTGGTTTTTCCTAAATGGTTTTCCACTCTTCCTCCACTCAAATGCTAAATATTATTATTATTATTGTAGGCCTCAAAGTTTATAACTAAAACACGACAAAACACATAATTATGTAAATTTCGAGGTACTTCCCTTCTTCAGCAGAAGAGAGTAAAACACATACTTCTGATAAAGAAGGGGACTGACTGATGTACCATGATAATTTCGTATTTTAATTTATGTGTATTGTTATGTTTTTATTGTGAACTTTTAGGCTTACAATTTTCTGGTAAGTGTGTAGGTCGTGCCCTTATATCCTCCTTACAATGTTTAATTTAAACAGCCTTTTGACACCACGTTCCCTTTGTTAACAATAAGAGTATTTTAGCTGCCAATATTTTTATGGGTGAAACTTCATAATGATTTTCTTAAGGGAGAATATTTTTTTTTTTTTTCAAAGCCAAGTCAAAGTTTTAAAGCCTTGCAAACCCCTCTTTGTTTGTGTTTTTACTTTTATTTGTGCTTTATTACTATATCTTATTCTACTATATCTATTTAATGACACATAGTAACATACTTAATGCACTTTATTTCATTAATGTTATTTTAAAATAGTCTTATTTCATATTGCTGATGATGCCATATGATAATTTTGTCTTATTGTTGTTTAATATACTAAAATCCGCTTTGTCTCCGCGTGGTCTAAAGCACTTCTCTCGTGTTGGACTAGACTGCCGAAAACCGGGAGATCGGGGTTCAATCCCGGTCGGGTGTACTGAGGGTAGTTTTTCCTAAGTGCTTTTTTCACTCTCCCTCCACACATGCAGATGCATTTCCTCTAAATTAAGCCTTCCTAATCCTGGACCCATTAGTGTAATTAGTACATAGGCGTATAAGCCGAACGGGTAGTAAGATGCGGTGCTAAAAAAAACTAAATTTATTATATACTCTCTTAACACATAAATTTATATATATATATAAATAACTGAGTGATGGGTTTGATTAACTAAAGATAGTTCAAGTAGCAAATGAGAAACATAAAGGCAACACGCATTATTAACATATTCTTTTATTCTATCGCATTTAGTAAAAATTGTCACATACAGCTTCAAAATACAAAAAAAAAAAAAAATCAATATTTAAAAAATTGGGTTCCACATTTCAGGCTCACTTTTGATTTTAGTTTACTTAAAGATGTGTGTGTGGGTTAATATTATTTTCTCAGTGGTGGACACCAACGACCGGTTCCTGCGCAAGGTACTGGTGGGGCTGAGTCCCACAGAGAAGGGCCACACCAGGGAGACAGGGTTCTGCATGTCGGTGGCTAGCGAGATCATGGCCATTTTGGCCCTGGCCACAGATCTAACTGACATGAAGGAGCGACTGGGTAACATGGTGGTCGGGCTCAGCAAGGCAGGAGTCCCAGTCACTGCTGATGATCTGGTGAGCGACAAGACAATCACTTTGGGTGTAACAATTTATAAATTGATTGATTTAGTAAAGTGTGGAAGAAAAATATATTAAGCTTTTATTAAACTTAATATAATCAGTGGTAGAGATGTTAGAAGTACATTTTTTTCATTCCAAAGCGAACTCAAATTCAAGAAATATTATCGAAACTGACTCAAAGTTAAAATATTTTTTGTTGGTTTTATGATTGAAATAAATATATTGTGGCTTGGTGGCTACAAACAGGGAAAACAGAAAACGTCAAGGGAATTCTTTGATCACAGGGAAATTATCATAATACCTAGCACTGCATCTTACTACCTGTTCAGGCTATACACTTAAGTACTATTTATGCTAATGGGTAAGGAATTACGAAGTGAACCCAAAAATGTGTGGAGGGAAAGTGGAAAACCATTTAGGAAAAATCACCCCCAGTTCACCCGAGCGAGATTTGAATCTGGATCTCCCTGTCCTTGGCAATCTAGCTCAACACAAAACAAGTGCGTTAGCTAACTATGCCACCAAGGCGGGTCTCAGGGATATGTTGAGGTATTTAATAAAATATAAGGAAAAGTCAGGAATCTAAACAGGCTACCAGACTGATTCTGCACCTAAACATTTAAACAAAAATGAGAAATTTTGTTTCTCAATGTTAGCAAAATGTATTGTCTAAATATGTCACTATTAATATAAGGTAGTTGTAAATGGTATATTTTATACCACTTTTCCACTAGGCTACAAATAATCCCTAATATATTAAATAGGCCTACTAGAAAATAAACTTATAAGAGTGTATATGTTTGATAGTTAAGGAATTTTTGAAAATATGTGATCAATGTTAAACGAAAAACTTCCCATACCCTTAGAAAAATTGTAAAAAGGTAATGCCTAGAAAAGTTGGGGAATTTTTTAATTATTCTTTACGAGATTTGGGATTTGTTTATAAAGTGAAGACTTGGATTCATAAAATAACTCTTAATAAAAAAATGAAAAACTTTTGTTAAATCCAGGGAGCTACTGGAGCTATGGCTATCCTGATGAAAGATGCCATTGAGCCAACTATGATGCAAACTTTAGAAGGCACCCCTGTCATGGTTCATGCAGGGCCCTTTGCTAACATAGCCCACGGGGCTTCTTCGGTGGTCGCTGATCGCATAACGCTCAAATTGGTGGGGCCTCAAGGATATGTTGTCACAGAAGCTGGTTTTGGATCAGACATTGGTAAACTATGATTACATGTACTTGATAATTTACAACCCTCGAATCCTTGAATCTCTAAAATCCATAAGGATATTAAATATTTGAGAAAATTTCGTATTCAAGATTTATATACATATTTTCACCCCCCTCTCTTCCGTCCCAATTGGTTTTATAGCCCTAATACTGCCTATTGGTGGCTTAGAACCAACAATAATTATAATAAAAGTTCATTAACCAGACTCCAGACAAGTAATTTAACCCAAGTGAGTATGATTTTTTTTATTGAATGTATCATAAGAAAGAAAGTTAACATTACTTACTAATGTCCATTTTCTATTATATTATATTGAGATTTATTCTTTTTACATTTGTGTACAAATTTTAGTATTTATGTATAATTTCTTATCTTGTGTTTTCACCTGCCTATTCTGACAAGTGAATTATTTACTATAACTATTCCTATGGGGATATTACAATGTTTTTCATATTGTTTAAGGCCTTAATGGCCTCATTGTGTCGACGGCCTTCTAAAATCTAACAATAATAATAATTATAATAATATCGTATACTATATTTCTATTTCCTCTAAGGTTTATAATTTTTTCCAAGATTCGAATTTCAATTAAGTTACTGAGTCACAATTTGGATTTGTAAAACAGTGGATTTGATTCAACTCTATCAATAAAGAGAAATATACAAAGTGACTAACACCATCCAAGTTTCAACACACACTAAACATCAGGGCTAACGTGGCTAGCTGAGTCACCTCTAACGGCCACGGGCAGTACCATTCCCCCTCAACTAAATTGCCTTGCCATCTAGTGACTATTTTTAGAACCTCTTCAATCATATATTACATCCAAATACAGAGTGCAACCAGCACATTCAGTGATACCAAAAATACATATTAATTGATGTAACACACACCAGATGCAAAATGGCTGCTAACCAGTGTAATTAGAACATGAAGAAGCAATACCCCATCCAAGGCCACTTTGACTGTAACACAGCAAACTTTTTTTTGAGCACCAGGTATTACTACCCATTCGGGCTAAACACCTATGTACTAATTACTCAGATGAGTTATGGCTGAGGAAGGTTGACTTTAGATTAAGTGTACAGCATTTGCATGGTGAAAGAGTAGGAAAGCATTTAATAAAAACCATCCTTCAATACACCCGACCAGAATTGATCCACAATCTCCCACTCATCGGCAGTTCATTTTATTGTTGGAGTAGCACTATGCAGCCACCTAGGCGGAGCACATCTAACTAAATCTCCTAACTTCAATATAGTTTTTGTGAGGCTGGACTCACAACATGACCTCCGACAATACACATGAACAATCACCGTTTCGATACCAACCTCTGTTTGTGTGTCTCACGAGTGTTGTACGATATCTACCGCACATAGAGGTGTGGAATTTAATTTTTTTTTAGCCCGTATTCACAAACATGTTTACCATGAAGCCAGAATTTTAAAGTTTGGATTAGATTTTTTAAATTAATTAAAAACTGGGTCAGAAGAAAAAAAATGAAGAGTTCTTTTTTTCTGTCTGTTTGAAACAAAGAAAAGCTTTGCCAAGAGTAACCATCCACCCATTGCATGGTTAGCCAAAGTGATGCCGGATACTTTGGCTAGTATATAATAAATAAATCGGCTCATTCTTGAAATAGTAATTAATGAACTGCCTGTGGTGCTGTTGTAGGTATGGAGAAGTTCTTCAACATCAAGTGTAGAGGTTCTGGCCTTGTACCCAATGCTGTAGTTTTGGTGAGCTCAGTGAGGGCTCTCAAGATGCATGGAGGGGGACCCACCGTCACCCCGGGAATACCACTCAACAAAGTTTATGTTGAGGTGAGAGGATAGTGTGAAATGTTAAGTTTTATTTAATGAGGGAGATGTGGAATCCATTTTTTCAATTCAATTTTACCGGCAAAGCTTCACACACTCCTAATAATTTATGTGACATGTATTATAGCTAGTTTCATTGAAATAAAAAAGAAAATCCATTTATTAGTAAGTGTGTACTGTGTAGTCTAATCATCATTTTACAAAATTCACTCAATTTAAATAATTTTTGAATAAATTGTGCAGCATAAAGTTGTTAGTATTTAGTTTGTCTATTTTATATAATTCTACTAAATTTACTTTCTCTTTTTTGTTGAAAATCTTTTCCCAAAACTCATATTTGTAATAGGGGTGTGCATGTACTACATATATTTGAGTTTCAAGTTGTGTTTGTTGTTTGAACTTGGCTCAAGGGATTTCTTCAGAAACTTGAGAAATTAGACTACTTGGAATATTTTATTTTAGCTCAAATTCAGATTTTAATTAATTTGATTTAAAGATACAATTTCATAGCAAATACGGTTGCTCAACATGTCCTTTTTTTTTAATTTTAAAAGAAAATTATTCAAAAATCGGATTTGTTTTGATTAAAACCTTTTTTTCGCAAAAAAATTTGATTCTTTAAAAATTATTTTTATGCTCATGACTTATGCATTTATATATTACAAAAACCCCACATGAAATAATTCAAATATTTCTCCATAATATTACTCGAACTCGAAATAAACTTTATATTTTCATTCAAACTCAGATCAAAGTAAAAATTACAACTTGTTCACCCCTAATTTATAAAATAATGGATTCAACTCATATCTAGTTTTAATTTAACTGAATGTGAATTTACATTATGACTAGAGATCGGACGCTCAAAATCTGGATTCTTTGAATCCTACGGTATAAGAGTGATTCAAGATTTGTTAAAGTCTCAAAACTGTGTCTTGAATACAATTATTATGAAGACCTTAACTTCTCAAAAAAATTATTTATGTAAATCCATTGATAAAGGCAATTATATAGACTTATGAAGTTTGAAGAATAATCCAAATCACAAAAACTCTTTGGTCTAAGATGCAACTCTCGCAATAGATTGACTGCCGATGATAGGGAGAATAGACAGAGTTCGGTCCCGGTTGGGTGCATTAAGTTTTTTTTCTCCCCTAAATGGTTTTCCACTTTACCTCCAAACAAATCTGGGTGCACTTCCTCTAAAACAAAATTCAACCTCCCTCATCCCTAACACATTAGAGTAATTATTGCATAGGCGTCTAACCTGAATGGGTACCAATTAGGATGCAGTGATAAAAAAACACATTCACATAAAAGGAAAACATTGTATTAAAATAATTAATTTACATTAAAACTTATAAAGTGATCTCTTTATTGTTTATGACATAATTAATATTACAAATTATCATTTGCCAGTGACACCAAGCCTTAAACAAATTTTTTTAAAGGACATTTTTTAATACGTTTACTTAAACTGAAATTGTAAATTTTTAAGGATTTGAATTTTGATTCTATATTTGGAGTTTAGAATTATAGGATTCGAGCCATAATCTAAATATAACAAACTCTTTTTTATTTAGTTCCCGTTTATATTTTCTATAACAATTTAAGTATGAATGTGAACAAAATCATAATTAATAAAAAATAAAAAAAGAGCTGGGCCGATGATGACTAATGCTGATTCACTCTCCACTCAAATATGGTTAAACATAATCCAAAATCAACCTTCCTCGTCCATAACTCATTTGAGCAATTAGTACATTATGTATACAACCTGACCAGATAGTAAGACTTGCTTAAAAAAGTATGTTTGTTAAGTTTGCTCTAAACAAAATTTTAATTCATAAGTTGAACTACGGTATTTGTTTTCCAAACTTGAATATCCTTAAGGATTCTGGAGTACCCTCTAATATGGACTGTGGCACTGTGTTCTAACAGGAGAACCTAGAACTTCTCCAAAAGGGTCTACCCAATCTCCAGAAGCACATCAGCAACGGGGTCAAATATGGAATTCCTGTCGTGGTGGCTGTCAACACATTTGCGTGAGTTATTTCATCTCTTAGAGCCAAATCAAACTTTAAAAAAAATTTCGTTTGACTCAAAATTTTTCTACAGGGTGTCTACTGGGTCAAAAAATTCACAAATTGCAAAAAAGGTCATGAAAGTCCCCCCCAAAAGTCACGAATTTTCAATATGCTGGTCATAAAGTCACTAAAATATTTATTTTTGAATTTATCGCGCATCGTAACAAACCAGACGCATCGAAATTCACACCACCCTCTACCCATGATGCCATGCGCTAGCAACAAGTTTCCTGATATATATATATATATAATGTTATATAATGTTCAACCGTTTGCCGAAGGAATTTTGTAGTCAAAAAAGGTCAAATTTTTGTTTCTCCAACTCATTAAACACCCTTTTCTATCACGTTGACATATAACACTACTAGTCCATACCTTATACCTAGATACCCTGATTTGTGCTAAATAAATTGATTTAATTTTGCTAAATAAAAAGTTGTATTTCAGTATTTGAAGCCGGTAAATAAAATGCTTTTTTCGGCTAAAAACAGTAAAAAAAATTAAGTAAATTTTAAGAAAGAAAAATTATATCTATATTATTTACTATTTTTAAATTTAAAATATTTCATTTGGTCATTTTAATGTGTTAGTAAAAGTTTGCAAAATGCATCTCATGATATTTCAGGATCTTTATGAATATCTATTATGTTTGTTATTTTTGACTTTGAACTTCATATTCATTTCTCTCTAACATGTTCCTCTATTTACCACACACTCAGTTTAGAGGTATGTAGGGGTCTCTTCTAGAAGAAATTAAGAGAGAAGTATGTTTTTCTCTCCAGGCCTAACCTAACTATCCTTCAGGTTGGCTTCCTTCCCTATCAATTACTTTACATTATTGTACAGTGTTTCTACATTGTCTTATTATACATTTCCTTCTACACTGTTTTATTATATACAACGTGTATCGTGTATTGATGCAATGTTTTAGATACACGTTGTATTTCCAAGCCATTAGACACTTACTATCATTGTTTTATATATATATATATATATATATATATATATATATATATATATATATATAAATAAAATGTTTAAGGATAGTTTTTTTAATGACAAATTTACAATCGCACAAATTCACATTTTGAACTAAATTTAATTTTGTTTTACAAACTTTTTTTTTATCTGACTAAATTAAATGTTGAAGAATTATGTTTATATAAAATACTATCTAAAAATTGAATCAAATCAAACTCAAAAATTTTCAAGATAAAATTGAAAAGTCCAAGTACTTGAATTTTTCAAGTTTTTGAAAAATAATTGAATTAATTTAGAACCACTTATAAAGTTTCTCAGAACTCGAATTTTTGAATACTTACACACTTCTAATTCTGTTATTATTTTTTTTTTTTTGTTTCTCCAGCACAGACTCGCCGGCAGAGTTAGATCTAGTTCGTCAAGTGAGCCGAGAGAGTGGGGCCTTCGATGCTGTTATTTGCAACCACTGGGCTTTGGGAGGGGCAGGAGCAATGGACCTGGCTGACGCCGTGGTTGCGGCCTGCAACAAACCTTCTTCTTTCAGGTTTGTGCACTGTATTTGTCTGTGAAGAAAATGTTTGCACTAGTAGTTTTCTTGACATTCAGGATATATATATAAAGTATTATCTGGCTAGCTTGACATTGGTTAATACAAAAAATCGGATAATTTTAACCAACCATAATTCCCCATGAAATTCCTATTTAAATCAACAGTAAAACATAAAATTTAATTCAAATTTTAGAAGGAAACATTTGACTAATTCAAAGCTTATCCATCATTAATTTTTTCAAGTTTGTACTCATTTCAATTCTAACTCAATATTTATTAAATCCCCCTCTATGCCAAGAATGTCAACTAAAGTTAGTTATTGATGTATACACATGACGTAAAAGCGAAAGCTGAAAATTCTGCACTCTTGGTGAGTGGGTTTCCTTGATCAGGGGATGTGTTGGTTCGGCTTTCAGCGTTTCCGTGTGACATTATCATGTGACACCCTTGAATGATTGATTTAAGTATGCAATTTTTGTATGTTAATTTTTCCAGGTTTTATACTTTGTGTTTAAATTTTTATAGTTTTTCCATTTTATATAGCATACATAAAATGTGTGTCTTTAAATGTAACAAATTTTGAGCCTTGAGATGATTTGAAAGCTAGGAATCTAGATATTATTGCCGAAAGTATCAAATTTTCTATTGTAAAGTGTGAACTGTGTTCTTCTTTTTATTATAAAAGCCATGTGGTTTGTTCCATGTTTTCCATCCACTTTTCCCGTACCTAATTCCTTGTTTGTAGGTCTTGCACCTCTTTCCTACTCTCAATGTTTATTAGATTAAATTTGTTATTAAATGTTAACTAAATATGTTATGTTATAGATTCCTTTATGATCTTGATGTTTCCCTCTATGAGAAGATAAAGATTATAGCAACAGAGATGTATGGGGCAGGCAATGTGGAGTTGAATGACAAAGTTAAACAGCTCATTGAACAGTACACTAAACTTGTAAGTAAAGAAAAATTAAATTTTTTTTTATTTATATATGATTAAATAATATAAATACATATTTAATACAGATGGTTGATCATATATAGATGGTTAGAGATAGGGTAAATTCGCTTTTGCGAAAAACGTGAAAAGAAAAAAAAAGGGTGTCGAAAATAGGGAATTAAAAGTTTTCTTTGCGTTTCATGGCATTTGAAAGTGTTTAAAGCGATTTTTATTTCGCGAATTAACGCGAAAAATGTGATTTTGAGAGTATTTTAGCTAAATTATTCTATTTAGCGAAATAGACGCGGATTCCCTGAAAATGCTGTGCATTTATATAAAATGCTGAGAATTTCTATAAAACGGATGTTTTTCAGCGAAAATAAGTGATTAAAAAATCATTGAGTTTCACTCGTATGTGTGCTTCAGCTCGGGTTTTACTTGCATCCTGTGCCTTCCACAGCCCCATCCGGCTAATCGCCACATTCCGTTAGTCGTTGCTTTTATCATAAATCCTTTTTATAGGCCCTAAAAACATTGACGAAAGACATTTTTACCTATTTTGCTACAAAATGCTAAATTATGCCACAAAACGCTAAATTTCCATAGCGATTTTTATTTCGCGAATTAACGCGAAAAATGTGATTTTGAGAGTATTTTAGCTAAATTATTCTATTTAGCGAAATAGACGCGGATTCCCTGAAAATGCTGTGCATTTATATAAAATGCTGAGAATTTCTATAAAACGGATGTTTTTCAGCGAAAATAAGTGATTAAAAAATCATTGAGTTTCACTCGTATGTGTGCTTCAGCTCGGGTTTTACTTGCATCCTGTGCCTTCCACAGCCCCATCCGGCTAATCGCCACATTCCGTTAGTCGTTGCTTTTATCATAAATCCTTTTTATAGGCCCTAAAAACATTGACGAAAGACATTTTTACCTATTTTGCTACAAAATGCTAAATTATGCCACAAAACGCTAAATTTCCAATAATTAATGCTAAAAAAACTGAAAATTAATGCTATTTTACCCTATATCTATAGATGGTATAATGAGAAGAGGACAGCAGGGAGAGTTGTTCTATATGTTTGTAAGAGACCCGCTATGGAGAAGAGAAGTGATGCACAGAGTGTACTTTATACTCATTATCACACATACAGCAGAAACATGGACAGTGAATGTAAGAGAGACTAGGAAAGTGGAGGCTATGAGAATGAAGTTTGTGATGAGCATATTTTGTAACAAGGATAAACAAGATTAGGAATGAAGTTATTCGGGAAAGAGTGGGGGTACAGGGAGTACATGAGATGGTAGAGAAAGCAAGACTAAGTTGGTAAGGGCATGTAATGAGGCTGGAGTAGGAGAGGATGCCAAAGCATGGTGTTAAAGACAGGGAAACCAGGGAATACCTGGAAATCTCAAAAATTGGTATAATATCAAGGAAATGTCAGAGAATTTAACCAAAAATAATGAACAGTCAAGGAATTTAAATAATTTATTAACTCTTACCTTCTTCCAAATATAATATATTCACATTTACTAATTTGAAAGATAAGTTTTAGAAGAGTTAAGAATGTTTGTACACTGATGCTATAATATTCATGTTTGTGCCCACATGTGATTGTCCTGATGTAATGCCTCCACGTATGTTTTTGTGTCACCAGGGGTATGACAAGATGCCTTTGTGTATGGCGAAGACATCTCTGTCCCTGACAGGCGACCCTGCTCTCAAAGGAGCTCCCTCTGGCTTCACCCTGCCCATCACAGACATATTTGTATCTGTTGGCGCACGCTTCGTGGTCCCAGTTGTTGGAGAGGTGAGTGCATAGTTCTTGGAACTCTCACTTACGGTTTGTTCACCGTCATTTTGCCACATTTTTTTTTTCACACAGGGAATGTGAAAGTCCTAATGTGTTTGTTAACTGTATTTCCTCTTATGACTTTCATTCCTAAGCATTTTTCAACTTGTACTATTTAAAAGTAGTAACTTACTCTAAACATCCCATCTACTTATTTAGCAAGAATATTAGATACACCAGGGCTGTACAACTTGCACACGTAGACATTAGCTATATACAGTATCAACTTTTTTTTTTAGATAACTTATATATTACATTAAAAGTGTTATAATAACTGATATACAGTACAGAACAGAACAGAACAGAACAGTACAGTACAGAACAGCACAGCTCATAATACATATAATAAATTTTACACAATTTAAGTCTGATTGTGTTTATGGAACTCACATTTTTTTTTTAACTTTCTAATGCATCGCGGGCCGCATAATATGCTTCTGAGGGCTGCATGTGGCCCACGGGCCACCAGTTGGACAGGCCTTGGATACACAATTATTATTTTTGTAGGTATCAGAAAACTTCAAGTACCATTTTCTCCATTCTTCATTTTTCATTTGACAACAATGAAATAAACATAAATTTATAAAAAAAGAATTTAAAATAACTATCGTTCTCTTTTGTTTGTTTTTTAAGCATTTATAAAACTGTTTCGCTGGTCTCGATTCCACCCTTTTATAAAGTAGAATACAGAATATTGCATGGTTCTAGTTGTACTATCTCTTTAATTTAGGTGCTATTTGTGAAACAAGATGTACTCTTGATATAAGCTAAAAACTAAAACATTATTTTTTTAATTTTCTTCTTGATAATAATCTGTATTTCTTGCCTATTTCAATCATTACACATCCAGCGATGCCACCATATATCAATCTTCTGTAGTTTTTACAGATTTTAAATATAGATCTAAGCAGTACGGATTTAGCATTTGCTTTTTTACAGCTTTTTATAACCTCTTAATTGATGTAATTTGAACATCTCTCAAAATAAATAAAGTTGATATATTTGATTATTGTGAATTTTTTTCATCGTATGTTATTTCTCAGACTTTTGAAAAACCATACAATGCATATTTCTTAGAGGGAAAGATTATTTGCATGCTATTTGAATCATCGCCCTATCTTTTTTATTAAATATTAAAAAGAGGATATAAGAACAAGGCCTGCACACGAGAAAACTGTATGTTTCAAAGTCCACAATTAAAAACACAATAAAACACATTATGAAATTTTTAGGGTAGATCAGTAACCTTCTTCAAGTGAAGGTGACTGGCGTACCCTGAAAATTATACATTTATGTGTTTTATTGTATTTTAATCGTGAACTTTGAGGCCTACATTTTTATGGTGTATAGGCCTTGTCCTCATACCCTCCTTGAAATATTAAAAATAATACAACCATTTCTCACCATTTTTCCTTTGTTTAGCCCTCTATTTTTGTATCATTATTTCTTTCTCATGTTCCCACTTGCTGTTTGCGCACTATTTTGATTCTTAGCTCTAAGATATTTTCATAATGATCTTTTAAGTGAAGGCTCAAATTCAATCAAGTGAAAAATGACAACCTGGGCACGGGAATTGAACCCGGAACCTCTGGCTTTGTCTGCCAATGTTCGACCACTGAGCCGTCCTGGATCGTCTCATATTCAGGGCCATCTTTCACTTGTTGTATTGAGCGAGCTATCTACAACCATGGCGACTCGTAGCTGAGAGAATGCAGCTATTCAACTTGTATTATTAATTCATGTGTATCACATGGTCTGTGAATTGTGATTGTAGATAGCTCTAAGTGGTCAATACTTTCACCAGTTAGCACATAAAGGCTCAATACACCAACATCTATTGGGTGATGGCCTTGGCTATGAGATGAACTAGGATGGCTCAGTGGTAGACCATTAACGCGTAAAGCCAAAGCTCCTAGGTTCTATTCTTGTGTCCAGGCTGCCATTTTTCTATGAATTTAATTCAACTATCAGGACTGATCCTGTGGTCAACCATTACATATCAATTTGTGAGACACATGAATTAATAATTAAAGTAGGTGGTTTGGCATATATACTTTATTTTCTTTTATAACAGTGCATGAATATGTTTTTAATACCATACATAATATCTATCAAACTTAAATTTTTAAATAAAGCAAACACTTTAAGAAGGAAAAAACATGTTCAAAAATATTGTGACAGTGATATTTAGAAAAGACTGTTTTACTTCAAACCTTGGCTACTGGTGCTCCTTCTCACAAGTTATCTATCATCTGTGTACACCTTAAGAATACCGATGTGTTATTTAGTAGCTATAGGACAAACTCTTTAACGCAACTGATGTTTGTTTCAGATCTCTAAGATGCCAGGACTTGGCACCAGACCCAGTATCTATGACATGGACCTCGACACAGAAACAGGAGAGATTGAGGGCCTCTTTTAACAACCCCTCCCCCCTGTAGGTTCTAACCTCGGTCAGAATACAAAAAGGTTATGTTGAGAGTTTCTGTAAACAAACACTGCCTTGTCTTGTTAGAATACTTAACCAAATTCATATCTTGACCTGAGATAACCCCTACTACTTCTCTTTCCATGGCAGATGCTATACATTCCGGCTATTGACATAAAATACTTATCTATAAATAGCTATAGTTATAATAAAAACTGGCAGCTTCTTATTCCTATTACAAAGAAGGATCTATTAGGAAAAGGCAGCTAGAGAATCCAAGCTAGTGATCTAACACAACATCAGTGGTTTATATCCTAGGCTAGCCACAGAGCTCAGGGAATTCAATATCTACAAAGAAACTTGTTGAATTAATTCCTTTTGACTTGGGGAGTCATTTGTTGTAAACAGCAGCTCCAATTGAACTACTCACTCAACCTGCTCTGTAGAGATTTTGCTGGTTAAAGTAGAAGTTTCTACATCTAATCTACTACGATAACAGTGGAGGGGAGGAACCTGTGGCATGCATTGACAAGGACTCTTGAGATGGAATCAGTTGCTAGTTGGAAGGTTTTCTCTCAACCAACGCATGTATTCTGTGCTATTCCTATGTTTTGTGTGTAATTAGTAAGTGGCACTGAATTTAAATGAGTGATACCACTAAATAACTAGTACCGGGGATATGCCGTTGCTCAATTACTTCATCATTGTTAAACTTTTCTATGCTAAAGAAGATGCTCAAAATGCATATTAAAGGTTCCTTGTTTTATAATGTGTATTTTAATATGGGCTTTTCTGTGAACTTGCAGTTTTTCTGGTAAAGTTGTAGATCTTGTTATTCTATCCACCTTTTTATTTAATCTTGTTGATATTTGACAGAGTTTTCCTATGAAAACATTCTGTTGACATTAATACGTGGACCTCTATAGTAACTTTACACAAGTAGACTCATTAACCTCTGAAATTACACTTAACATTTCTTTACTATGAATCATTAATACGTTACCTGGTTTTCAATGGAGGAAAAATCAAATTTAAATATAACGTGGATTCAAGTAATTATTTCAAAAAGTTAAGTTGAGCAAATAAAGGTTAACACTTTGGACTACATCCAATACTGAAAAGTCTTTTTAATGTTCAATATTTCTTGTGGAAGGAACGTTTGAGTATTTATTTTCGTTGATTGATTTTAAATGCAATTTAGAAAAAAAAAGTATATTAGGATATTGGTAAGGATAAAAGGACCTTCTAAAAGGAACTTTCAAAGTAGGATTTTTCTAAATTAAGATTCTGGCAGGAATTGAGACTTTTTAAAAGTTTTTTCATCAAAATCCTACTATATTAAATAAAGTGCCTTAAGTATGTTATAATACAATATGTTATTATATTAACACAATTAAATTGTAAGAAATGAAGAACAAATAACAGTAAAAACTAGGGGTGTGTGAAGCTTTGAAAACTTTGACTTGGCTTTGTATATTTGTTCCCTTTGACTTTGATTCAAAAGTGAAATTCTGGATTTGACAATTTATGAAACTTTGCTTAGAAATATATTTAAATTTAAAGCACACATTTATGTTTATTTTTTTCATTTTCTACCGTTATTTCTATTAAAAATTAGTATTTGCATAGAAAAAATCCAAAATATATTAATTATCTCTGAAAAATAGCAGTTTGTAAATTATATTTAATACCTGAATTTACAAATTTACAACTTTGTTTTGAATTGAAAGAGCACACACCCTTAGTAAAAACACAAACACATATTTACATATGCTTGAATATTTATTTCTAAAAGATGTCATGTTACATGAAAATATTGAAGTGTTTGTAAATGTGTGTTGGTGGTTTTTACTTTTATTTGTGCTTCATATTATAACAGTCTTATCAGTTTTATTTAAATAATAATGTTAGTAATAATCAGCATTAATAATGTTTATTTGCCACGTGTTACTAATCACCGATTGCACATAATCATCACAGAAAAATTCCACTCACTTTATTAGGTTTTTCATTGATTGTAAATGCTTTATTTGAGGTCTCCCACTGATAAAACATACTAAGCTATACAACTGATGAACATTCCTGAATTTTCTTTATCAATATGAATACTTGAAATAATTTAAACATAGCACTTATATTTTTGTATCAAAGAAGTTTTGCATTGTATTGCAATGTCCTACTTGTGTAACGTTGTAATTAATATAAAAGTACCATTTGGTCACAGTTTGTATAAAATTTATATATGAATAAAAAAATCGAATTTGTATTGAGTTTTGATATGTTTAGTTTCAAAAACAAAGTGAAAAAGTAGGTCATACAAGAGACTTCTCATCATCATGAACTGTTTACCTGTGGCCAGGTCCATTTAGTAAAATTCCTCCATCTCCCTCTGTCCTTCCACCATTCTTCCTCTTCCACTCTCCTCCTCTCACTTGCACACTTGCTGCTATCTGTTCCTCCAATCTCTTGCTTGGTCTCCCTTGCAATCTCTTCTCAATATACTTAGATCCATTAATCTTCTTGGAATCCTCTCCCCTTCCATCCTCATTACATGTCCATACAATCTCATCCTTGCTTCCTCAACTATCTCATGTACCCCCTGTACTCCAACTCTTGACCTTACATCTTCATTCCTAATCTATCTCTTCTAGTGACAGCTAGCATGCTCCTCAAAATCTTCATACTCATGGTCTCCACTTTCGTTGTTTCTCTTTCATCCAAAGTCTAAGTTTCTGCTGAATATGTAACTATGATGAAGTGTGATCTATACAGCACTTCCGGGGCACTTCTCTTTTTCATAGTGTCTCTTACACACCTGTCGAAAACCTTTCCCTATTGCCCTCGTCACATCTTCTCTTCTTTCCCCTTTTGCCTAAATCACACTACCAAGATATTTAGCGCTCTTTGCTTCTTTCAACTCTACTCCATCCAGTTCTATCACCTTTCTTGGCCTTGTCATCACTTTCGCTTCACTTTTCCCCATACTAAATTTCATTCCACACTTTTTCACCACCTCATTCCATCCCTGCAGCTGTTCCTGTACATCTTATTCCTTTTCCCCCCATAGCATCAAGTCATCTGCTTTCATTTTCTCCTCACCCAATTTACCTGCCACTATGTTCATGATCATTTCCATCGCCAATACAAATAGTAATGGTGGGAGGGCACTTAACAGCTTGGCTCAATTTTTTAATTGAAACCATTCTATCCATCCTATACACTACTCACATTATCATACATATTCCTTACTTTCCTAGCCACTCCTCTTTATACTCCAGCCTCCTCCATTGCTTTCCATCCTTTCTTTCTATCCACACTATCATAGGCTTTTTCTACATCCATGAATGCCAATACCAGATCCTTTCCAAACTCAAAATCTCTTTTCCTTCAACTGTCCAATTCTGAATATTAAATATATCGTTGACCTCTTCCCTCTAAACTCATGTTATTCCTCTCTTCGTCTTCTCTTCATGCTTTTCCTCACTCTCCTTTCCAGAATCTTTTCGTACATTTTCGCACATTGATACATCAGTGTTATGCCTCTATAGTTTTCACACCTCTTCCAATCCCCTTTCTTGAATATTGGTAATATAATACCTTTTGTCCAATCCTATGGCACTTTCTTCGCCCTCCACACTGCCCTTACTACTCTATACCACCAATGTAGACACATTTCTCCTGCTGCCGTTATCATTTCCACCGTGAGCTCGCCCACTCATAGTGCCTTTCAGAAACCATATGAATGAAACATGATTAGATAATTTACGAGAGGTGGGATAAATGTTGGATGCTACCTCTTAAGCTCGGCTGAAGGTCACAGTAAGGGTACCATTTTTTGTTCCCTCTTGACAAACATCTGTATTACACGTGCTAGATTCGTTGATCTGGATTTGTACATCTTGCGTCTATGACGTACCTAAGTGGCGATAATAGTTTTCAATGAAACTTCCGTTTTTAATGTTACATATTCAATATTTACCTGTCATTGCACGATGTACAAATCTGGACTGATGATTTGAAAAGATGGGAGAGAGAATTTACCATTAGAGGCTCAAGTAGTTTACCATCACAACATGTTATGTCTGCTGTCGCATGTCTGTGAGAGCAATGTAGGATGGAAAGGGAGGGGGGAAAAGGTTTTTCAGTTTACATCTCATTTGCATACACCCTAGGATTAATACATTGTCTATAGTATGTATTTAAATTATATATTATTTCTATTCGTTTTAGCACCTTATTTCTCTAAGATGATGGATAAAGGATAATAGTTTGGAAATTATAAGTAAGGATCAAAGGAGTCATTCAGAAAAAGTTTCCACCTTGAAGAGACTATTGAATAAATTTATTTAAACCATTATTTATTATTTTATTCACCTAGTCTTTTCTTCCTCTAAGGTGGTGAGTAAAGGATATTAGTTAGAAAGTAGGTGTAAGGATCAATAGAGTTGGTCGAAAAAAGTTTTCTTCTTGAAGTGAGTATTAAATATATGTATAAGTGTAACGTTTAATACACCATTAGAGATTAAGGATTAGTCTTGTATTTAAGAGGATGAGAATTTAGTTTTTGGGGGTTCGAGCAGTCTAGCCTCAAGACGTTGGCAAACCAGCTGCTGCATATCAGGAAGTGTAGAGTGGGGTAGGAGGGTTAGGGAGAGAGAGATTTTGGGTTATACTGTGGGAATCATCCCCATTTAAACCGCTGGTCTTAAGGACCAAGCAGAAAACATGTGAAATACTAAATAACTTCTCGTCAAGTAAACTAAGTCATAGAAGGCTAACCTAAACAACATAGAATATTTATAATGAGAGTGAATAATCCTCTCGACGATTTATATAAAGAAACCTAAGACTCGAACCCGGCCATAGAGCCGCCTACTCCCCACGGTTTTGAAAGATCAATCTGACGTCATATTACTTTCGTCGATCTGGTCTGTCCCTTGGCGTCATCGTCGTGACCACTGGTTGCGTGAAGTTGAGTTGAAGTAAGGACTTTGGAGAGTGTCGACTATTCTGAAGGTGATGCATAATTGTAATCTTATTTTTGCCTAGCGAGCCATGGAGTTTTATAGTGGTTGAACGCAAATAATCATGGGAAGTAAAGAAGGGGGGGAGCAATCCCATTACATAGGATTTGTCACGTAGGCCCAAGTAAACGAGGCTTCAAATGACGAGCAGGTCGCGCGCTGCCATCAGTTGTTGTCGATGCTCGGACCGGTCAAGTGCAGCGTTTAGAGAACGGCGAGGGAGGGTAACCCTTCTGATGGCGCCGGTCTTGTTCCATGAAGTATTCGATACGTGGTATGTAACACATGGAGATTTATACATTAATAGACTTGCATTTATATCAGGGTATAATATATGTGTTCTTGAACAATGATTTAAGTGCAGCAATTTTGGGCAGTACAGGGCTAAATTGGTTAGCCCGTTACTATACCACAATTTCCTATACTTTTTTTGTTTTGTTTTAAGGTTTAACGTTATTTATTTTAAATTGGCTTAGTCAATAATCTCTTAAGGACAGCCAGCTCCATAAATACTTTAAAATGTATTCAAAACACTTAGAGGATTAATGAACTAAGACGAATAAAATAACATGAAAATGCTTATGCATTATAGACCTAGGGCACAGACAAATAAAAGAAACAGACGCTCAACCTTACGGGGGTTTCGCTGCCCTCTTTTTGGCAGCTTTAATCTAACACTAGGATCGCTGCGGTTAGTCCTATCATCACCCAGCAGTGACACTAGCGAAGCTCAGTGTTAAAGAACTCAAGCTGGCAAAAAGAGGGCAGAGAAACCCCCGTGAGGTTAAGCGTCTGTTTCTTTTATTTGTCTGTGCCTTAGGTCTATAATACATATTTAAATTGTATGTTCTTTTATTCGTCTTAATTCATTATTCCTCTTAAGTGTTTAGAATGAATTCAAAAGGATGTCCTTAAAGAGATTATTGACTAAACCAATTTAAAATAAATAACGTTAAACCTTAGAATAAAAAAAATGCTTTACACAGTGAAAGGGCCAATTATAAAAAACAAATCTTCTTTTAAAAATATGTGTGTGTGTGTGTGTGTGAGTGAGAGAGAGAGAGGATGAATGATAAACGCCAACGGCCGTTTTCAACTAAGGGGCTGGGGGTAGCGGGGAGGTAGGAGTCAAGACCTTATCTACTTGACCTAAACCCTAAAGAATAAATCTGCCTCGCGTGAAAAAAGGAATGTCAAGGGTTCACTCTAAATATTTTTGTGAAGAGTGAGGGCGTAATAGGGTGGTCGGGTGGGGTTTGGGGCAGTCTCGACACCATGACCTCTCTACAGGGGGGCGAAACGATCCTAACACGAGTCAGCTCGAGGTTACCAAGGACGAGGGGCTTATGGGTTGGGGACCTCCTCTCCAGTGGCCATGTTGGCTTGGCGGCATATCTTTATGGGGTAGAGAGAGTTCTCATTTTCCAATACTCCGATATTTTTCGTATTAAATTGGGTAAATAAACATATATTAAAATAATGATGGCAACTATAACGAACTAACCAACGTAGTAGCTGTTTCGAAATATTTAAAGTTAACAACAAAACTATAACTATTTTTATAAAATAGTTTGTAAATGTAAATTAAAAGTTAGATATTTATTTAGAAACAAACAGGTATTATTTGAATTGTAAACAAAACTATAAATTACATTTAGTTAAAACCACGTCAAGAGTTCCTGGCTACAAATTCAGAGGTCCCTGGTTCGATCCCAAGCGCTTCCATAACTTTTCTGTGAAGCAATGGGTCTGAAACGGGGTCAAATGAGGACTAGAAGACTGGAGGCTGGAGGGGCTCGTCGTGCTGACCACATTACACCCTCTATCCTCAAATGTTGGCGCTATCATTCGCTAACGACTGCGGCCACTCGGTCAGTATAGCTCGATTGCGGGCTCATGCTATTCATTTTTTTTTCTGTCGAAATCTTTTTCAAAACATAGAAATCTCGTTTTAATTTTGTTTGAATAACAAGAGGGAAAAGCTGTGCAATTTTCTAATTTAGGACAATTTTTTGTCTCTTTTGAACTTTGCATTTTGTTATTCAATATAGCTTAGAGCTATGACCTGCAATACTACCAGATTACGTATAAGTCTTACTGATAGTTACTTGTTTTGCTAACAGTCGTCATGATAGTACGAGTACTGTAGTTATCCTGATAATAGTCATTTAGTTGTACCGAACTACGTTGAAAAACATCTCCGGTTGTACGAGACATAAAGTTCTTAAATGAAGGTATTATTTGAGGCGTACAATATCTTAACCGACTGATGATATCATCATACAAGAATTTTTATGAGCGAGAGCGATAGGTCCTTCCAATTTCGCCGGAAAAGGTAATTTTCACATACCTTCAAGGGTTATTTTATATGCCACTTCCCCTCTGAAGGAAGTTATGCTAAGAATTTTTATCGCTCAAGAACAATTTGTCGACCCCAGTTGGGTTTGAACCCATGAACATAGGTTTGATAGACGAGCACTCTAGCCCAATACCACCGAGGTCTAACTTTCTTAAAATATTGAAATCTTCCTCATCGGTGGTCAAATGGTCTAACGCTGCATTAGACTAGATTGTTGCTGATAGGAAGATCAGGGTTCGAATTCCGGCTTGGTGTGCTGATGGTAGTTTTATTAAATGGGTTCCCATCAGGGGTGTGTGAAGTCCAATTTTTCAATTTGAAGTGAACTCGAATCGAATATATTGAAATATTCTCGAAGCCGAATCGAAGTTCGAATATATTTTATTAGTTGTATTATTCTTAAAAAAAAGTATATTGTGGTTATTTACATAGTACTAAAATTAATTCGAAAATATTTTATTGAACAATTGTTTGTAGTCTTTCGTTCAAATCTGATGAATCAAGCTATCATCATAATTATTGTTTGTAGTATTTCGTTTAAATTTGATGAATCCATCTATCATCATAGTTATTGTTTGTAGTATTTCGTTCAAATTTGATGAATCAAGCTATCATCATAATTATTGTTTGTAGTATTTCGTTCAAATCTGATGAATCAAGCTATCATCATAATTATTGTTTGTAGTATTTCGTTCAAATTTGATGAATCAAGCTATCATCATAATTTACTATAGAATTACTTTAGGTCTCTATTCCTTAGAGAGATAAGTATTGTGATCATCAACATAATCGAACTCATGATTTTGTTAAATGTTGGCGTTATTATGACCCCCTGAAACCTAAAAAGTTGTTTTAGCTATGCCGTCTGTTTGTCTCTTTGTTAATATCTCGGTGACCTGGCGGTCTAGGGGGTAAGGTGTCAGACTTCTATGTTGGAGGTCCGGGGTTCAATCCTCGGTCCCGGCACAGCTTTATTTGATTGCCAAACCCTTCCTTCACCTCTGACAAGACGTGAATTAATCACAACTTGTGAATGTGTGGAATGCCAGGCCTCCACCGTGGTTCGGATCCCACGTTAAACTTTAGGTCCTCCATTGGTGAAGCCTCATAACTGTCAAAGATGGATTTAAAAAAAAATCGAAGCCAAGTTGAAGATTCTCACACCTTTGGATTCAAGTCTCTCAACGCAAATACGGGAACATTTTCTATAAATTCTACCTTCCTCACTCCTACCACATTGGTTTAATCGACATGTACGCGTACAAACCGGACTGGTATTATGAGTGAGACATGGCTACAAATATAAGAAACACTTATTTTATTTAACTAGTTTATTTTTAAATTCACTGTACCGAACCAAGCAGTCGAAGTAATACAAATTCTCAATTGGAGTTTAGCAAACAAGATCCAACCATCGTTCTGATGAAATTGGTTAGTTTGGATTTGAAGTAAATGCTTCACTTTTGCTTGGATTCATATTTGTTTATAAAATAAAATTAATTACTTAAATTTACTGTACAAAATTGTGTTTTTTAATTTGTTATAATAACACTGTACACAGTTATCTAAATATTTAACAAAAAATAATTTGCTACCAAGACTATTAACAAGATGATTGAATAGTTATACAAACATTATAAGATATATTATTTAACAAACTAAAATTTAGATCATATATTAATAATTACATACAGTATAGTATATAAAGGATCTTGTTAAGTAACTTTTTGTTACCAAGAAAAATAAACTATTTAAATTTTAATCCAATTAATGCCACTTATTAAATTTGTCCAAGCAGAGTTGATAAAAAAATGCAGATCAAATTGTATCTGACGTTTATTTACTTTCTCCTTCTAAGTTGATAGTTGATATTCATTATTTGACTGTTTGGTGCAGCACGATTAATTTGATCATTAAAAAACTAATATACATGAAGGTATAATTTTTGAGGTTTATAAAAGCTACTAAAATAATATTTATACGTCATGTCACCCGCCTCGGTGGCGTAGTTGGCTAAAGCGCTAGTTTCGTGTTGAGCTAAAATGCCGAGGATGGGGAGATAGAGGTACGAATCTCGGTTGGGTGAACTGGGGGTGGTTTTTCCTAAATGAGTTTCCACTCTCCCTCCACGCAAATGCGGATTAACTTCCTCTTAAGTCAATCTTCCCGATTCCTAATCCATTTAGCGTAACTAGTACTTAAGCGCGTAAGCCGAACGGGTAGTAAGATGCGATGCAAAATAATTAAGAATTATACGTCATGTCATTTGATCTGCAGCTGTCACTTTTAATAAATAATATCAAAATATATTAAATAACAATAATAAGATATTTCATTTTAATTTATTTAAAGTACCTAACGTGCACGATTTGAATTGAATGATTATGTCAGCACACGATTTAAAAACTAACTTAAATCTAGAACAGACACAACATTCAGTTACCTTCCACTGATTCATTATTGTCAGAGGGGAAACCCACATTATACTAGTGACAATTTTTTCGGACATGCCAAGATTCGAACCCGGGAACCTTCGCTTCAAAAGACAGACCTGCTGCCGACTGAGCTAAGGTGTCGGACAATAAGGTGATAACATCTCATTAATGTTGATGGCAATGATAACCCCCTCAAACAATTTCTCAGAACCCTCGGCCAGGGTGTCAGTGGACCCGTCTCGTGGTATTGTGACCACAGAGCCTTAGCTTCTGACCTAGAGGTCCCGGGTTAGATTGCCGGCTAGTACCGTGGGATATTTCTTGAAAAGGGAATAATACTCATAGTGACCAAGGTTTGGTTGATTAGGCTCAAGTTAGGTTGTGTTTATCATTGGCTTTCACACCGTCATATTCACTAACGTCATCCTCTCATCTCATCGGGACATGGACAGAGCCTCCACGAAATAATGTGTGATTAGTAGATTTAGGCGTCCCCTGGGCAACTGTACGTTAGTACTGGCTAGTCTTTCCGGGAACAGAGCTACAGATTGGTATAGCCCAGACACGCCAGTATTATTATTATTATTATTATTATTATTATTATTATTATTATTATTATTAGTAGTAGTAGTAGTAGTAGTAGTAGTAGTTGTTGTTGTTGTTGTAGTGGTAGTAGCGGTAGCAATAGTAGTAGTGGTAGTAGTGGTGGTAATAGTGGTGGTGGACGTGGTGGTGGTGGTAGTGGTGGTGGTTGTGGTGGAAATGGTGGTAGTGGTGGAAGTGGTGGTGGTAGTAGTGGTGGTAGTTGTGGTGGTAGTAGTGGTGCTAGTGGTGGTGCTAGTGGTGGAAGTGGTGGAAGTGGTAGTGGTGGAAGTGGTAGTGGTGGAAGTGGTGGTAGTGGCGGTAGTGGTGGTAGTGGCGGTAGTGGTGGTAGTGGTGGTAGTGGTGGTGGTGGTGGTAGTGGTGGAAGTGGTAGTGGTGGAAGTGGTGGTAGTGGCGGTAGTGGTGGTAGTGGTGGTGGTGGTGGTGGTGGTGGTAGTGGTAGTGGTTGTAGTAGCAGTAGTAGTTCTGTCAAGTATTTGCACAAACAAACACACACACACACACTAAGATCTCGCGTTGCGAGTCCACCCTTCAAAGGACCCGCGCATGAAGTGTAGGCGTCACACCGATGCTCATGCGCCATTGTTGGAGAAGCTCCATCACTCGCGACGGCAGCGTCAGTGGGTGGCTGGAAGCGCCGCGACGTGTGTCCTCCCTAACCGTCTCTCTCGTCTTCTGTGTAGTGGTGCTTCCATTTGTCCGCGTATTCTCCAGACTGACTGCTGACCACGGCAAGACTTGAACCCATGGACCTGGCCGCTGTTTGGTGAGTCACTCTAAACCTCGCTGTAACCACAGTCGTCTCAACAGAGGAACCGCCATTTAGAGCAGGGGTTACAAAAGTTTGAGCTTCAAGTTTGCGTTCTAAACACTCAACAGTTGGCGAAACACACACTTTTTTTTTAAGCCCATCACTGTTTCCAGCCTGTGGGCTGGGCCAGTTTTTTTATCCAAGCTATATATTTTCCACTACCGGCTTGGTAGGCTTGCCATGGATTCATATGCCTTATATTCTAACTTAAGACTAGGACAGGCACAACATCCAGTCCCCGGTCGCTAATTTATCCCTGTGAGAGAGTAAGCCCATATGTCACCAATGATAAATTTTTCGGTCATGCTGGGAATCGAACTCGGGACCCTTATCTCAGTATAAAAGCATGCTACTGACATAGCTAAGGTGTTGGATTCGCAAAACATAAACTAATTTTTTAAAATTTTAATTCAACATTTTTTTGTTTTAATTAAATTAAATTAATCTGAAAAATGACACCTGGACAATGAAGTGAAACCTAGGACTTCATCCCTTGTACAGTTGTCATTTTTCTATTATATTTAATTTGATTGAAAGTTGTATCCAAATACGGACATTTCCGTAACCAAAGCTAATTTACGCCTTCGTATATTTTATGTGTTTAATTTTTTAACCGTCTAAAATCAATGACGTGAGTTTCCAATATATTTAAATAAACCGTTCAATTTGGCCAAATTTCTAATTAAAATATTAACTAATAATTTTACTTAATTTAAAATAAATACAATATGTTGAAGTATTCATGATTTAAAGAACAACCGTTATAACATGTTATTTATAACTACAAACTATTATAAAAGGTACCTGTGATATTTTAAAATATAATCTATTTACAATTATAATATTTTTTTTCGCCTCAATTTTAAATACATTAAACAAACATGGGACGCAGATAATCCATATCCCACCATTGACTCAAGGTCACTGGAATTGTCTTAGCTATAAAAGAAAGCATGATCTCTCAAAAGTGAGAGTTTCTCTGGTAAAATCTGACACCCCTGATGACTTAAGAAACAATTTTAACGACATTAATTTTTTATGTTAAGTACTTTTATCAATTTTTTTTGCCATAGTGTATAGTAATAAAACGGTAAGCAGGGTGGTTTAAATATTATAAATATATTTTTACTGTCAAAATTGTTCTATTTAGAACTATATTATATTATTTTATCAGTTTGAATACTTTCTATCAAATGTGACAGTTGCAGATTAGATGTGAGAGAGTAAAGTGGTTTTAGTAACTTTTGTAACTGTCAGATTCCATCCTTTATAAAATATAACATAATGGTACCCACTTCGGTAGTCGCATGGTCTAAGGCGCTACTTTCGTAGTAGACTAGACTACCGATGACGGGGAGATCGAGGTTCGAATCTCAGTCGGGTCTACTGATGAGGGTTTTTCAAAAATGGTTTTCCACTCTTCCTACGCTCAAATGCGGGCACACTTCCTATAAATATAACCTTCCTCAACCCTTAAACCATTAATATAATTAGAACATAAAAATATAATCCGAAAGGGTAGTAAGACAGTGCTAAATAAAATAAACAACTTTTCTGCGGTAATTCTTTGCGTGAATTATTTTCTTTGGTTTCGTCAACACTTGGAAATATACTTCATATTATTAATTACATCAAGTATAAGAATTATAAATTTCGCAGTGAAAATTATTATTAAGAAAAGAAAAAAAGCTGAACTTTTTACAAAGTAATGTTTCAAAATTCTTTGTACCAAAGCTGGTAAGTGTTCAAAGCAATTGAAGGGTATAGTGGGAAAAGCATCAGAGTCCAGTTTACTATTTTTTTTCAGGAAATGAAATTTAAAATCTACAGACTTGTATATTTTATACTAATGCCAAGTTTTTGGGTATATATATTTTTTAATTCCCCAGGGATTGGTTGATCAGCCCTTGCACAATAAAATGTGTATTAAATAAACTTTTGCTGTAATTAATTAATTACATAATTTATTACAGGACTCTGGTGTTTTTTCTCCTGTATTTGTATTTTTTTAGAAATAAGTTTGTAATAATTAATTTTGAATAATTATTTTTACTATGGCATATTAAAGATAACAATGTTATTGTAATACAATACAATTATTATTTAAGTAGCCTAATTAAATTCAACTGGAATCATTTGTTCATTTCAATTCTACTAAATCCGATAAGTTTTTTTCAGTCCACGAGCATTTCCACCAGTGTACCAGGGGTAACCATCTGACAAAGGGGATAAAAAATGAACCTTCTTTCGCTGTATCCATGGCTATCAAAATGGCAATGATAGCTTATATAAAGGGTATAAAATAAATAATAGCTTGTGGCTTATTGTAAACTTGTTTCTTACCTATTAAAAATCACTGTCGGGTTCATCAACGTTAGTTCCTGGATCTTGTTGTTCAGTTCCCTGGACTCAATAAAGAAGCTGGCGGTAGAAGTCTTGGGAGCCTTCATCCTCACATAACTTAAGTACAGTAGCCCCAGGGCTTCTTTGGTGCTGACTGACAGTTCACATCTGACTTCTGACAGTTAACATTTAGGTATATACCTAAATTTTGACTGTCAGAAGTGACAACTGCTAAAGACATGTTTTTTGCAGACCATATGGCTCGGCGTAGGGATACATAATTTGGTCCGGTAGCTTTTCAAAGCCGGCAGCTGTCAGCTGTGAGCTGTCAGTCAGCACCAAAGAAGCCATGGGGCTACTATAGATCCTCTAAGTCCATGTATTTCTCCATGGGAAGTTTGATGGGTACATGGTATAGCTGTTCTGGTTCCCTCTGGTCAGTAGTGGGTGTGGGTCTTTTCTTATTGCTCTTCTCTGTTAAGACCTATTACAGAGTTCTCCTTGTGACTTTAGAAATGTGGTTTGCCGAATAGGCCTTGTTGCCGTTGAAAACTTTTTCTTGTAATGCGGTGTCAGGAAGTTTCCTCCAGACATCTGGTGTTACAGCAATAACTTTTTTTGGAATCAAGCCCATGTTTTTGTCAGGCCCCATGAAAGAATTACCTCTGATTGGAAACCTCATAGTTATTTTCTGGAAGTGTTTGGAAGTCACAATCGTGTAGTGCAGGTACCGAAACATTGTGAAATTCTTGTTATGCCCACTTGCTGAATCACAAAAAAAAAAAAATTCTTCTACTTCAGAATTTAGGAATGTGTTTATAAAATGATGCAGCATTGATACAACATCATTTGCGCCCTTTCTTGTGACAGTTTGGTTGTACGCATAGATTATGAATATACCAGTTGACAAAACATGTATATTGAAAACGTAAAAAAAATAGCTGACGTTTGAAATACACATCAGCTCTGGTAATGTTAGGCACTGGAAGATTTTTTCCCTTAGTCGAAGGCAGTAGATTCTTCTTTCCTTGTTTTTCTTGCTTGTTGTTTTGCCAGTCTTTTCTTTTTAAAGAAACAATCTGCCTTCATCAGCTGAAGTTTCCTTTCTACTTCTATTTTGTCAACTTTAGACTCTAACTCACACTGTTTTCCTTCATTAGCTGTATGAGCTTTTTTTCTTAAGATATGACTTATCTGAGCTTTCGCTTCTTCACACTGACTACATGTCTCTATGCGAGGGTAGCCAAATGAAATGTTAAATTCTGTAACAAAAATTGACCTAAACTTTTCGTATGAAATTTGTACCTCAGTGTTTTTCTCAAGAAATAATTCAAGAAGATTTTTTTACATTTAAATGTTCCAGTAGATAATTTTTTTTACTATACTTAAGACTGTAGTGAGCTTTTCGGCCTTTGAGACTGCTGAAAAAACCACGAAACTGTTCAATATTCGCAGGCGGAAGTTTATTACTCATGTTCTGATGTTTTCCTCTCCTGTCTACAGGAGGTCTTCCAGTTTCACCAAAGGACCTTTTTATTGTTTGTACTCTATTATATGTTAAACCAAATAAATGGTACGGCGCACCGCACAGACTTTCTCTCTCTTTCTATAAACTCGTAAGATTTCTGAACGGAGTAATGTACATTGTATTATCACCACTCCACATAAGAACACGCATAAAATAATATACAATGATATAGAATCAATGAGAAAAGAGGCGCATCTTTGTCCACCTAAGAGCATTTCAAACAGTTTAATGTCTTCCACAAGGGTCAACACTTTGTATTCAAATTTCGATTTCTGGTTAAAATTTTAACATTTTATATGGTGTTGCAGATCTTCAAGTCATCGCATTGATATTTAATTATTCATTTATACATTTTGACCAATAAAAAATGTAAATATTGACTATTGAGTCTAAAATGGAGATAGATCATTGCTATGCAAACATTTCTCCAAAGAGATTTAAGGAAAAATAACATACTTTTTTAGATACTTATATTTAATTACTCTATGGCATTGGAGAATTATTGCGTTAAGACTTAAGTAGTATATGTTTACAACTAAAGCTCACAAAATTGTATTAATATATTTGCAAATATCTCAGAAACTGTTGCTTTTATAAAAATATATGTCAAATAAAAGTTTTTTATTTCTAATAGTCCTACAATTTTGCAATGATAAGTTGTTTAGTTTCTCAAATAGTTGTGGAGATACGGAAATTAACGCTTCTGTAAAGTACCCTAAAAATCATTTTCATAGGAAAATGAAAATAGCCAGTTTATTTATAATCTTAATCAACGCCTAGATACGAATTTTAATCAAAATCGTTTGAGCAGATTTTGAGAAAACCAAATTTTTCTCTTTTCGCCCTTCAGTAAACTACCCTTAATTTTAAGTTTTTATAGACACACAGACAGACGGCATTGCAAAGACTATTTTTTAGGGTTCGGGGGGTCATGAGACGTCGACATCCATCAACATTTCAGGTTAGTTTTTTTTACGGTCGCAATACTTAAACTTTAATGTCCAAAAAGTTAAAAAAATTCATATAATTGCGTATAGATTGAAAGTTATTGATTTTATAAAAATATGTTTCGGATAAAATATCTGTATTATAAATATATATACATATTTGTAATGCTAAGTAATTTCATATCTCAAATAGTTTCGGAGCTATTATAAAAAATGTTAATTTACGCATCAGAACGGAGCCCTTAAAGCCATTTTCCCGAAATATTGAGAGTAGCCATTTTGTTTGGAATATTTATTAATGTTCATAATTGAAATTTAATCAAAATCGTTAGAGCCGATTTTGAGAAAATCGACTTTTTCTCTTTTATCCCTTCAGTAAACTACCCTTAATTTTAGGGGTAGATATCCAATTCCAAAAACACCTCGGGGCAACCCTATGAAAACCCTAGATATGAAGTTTCAGCTCAATCGGTAAAATAGTTTAGGCTCTAGTTGGAGGTACAGACAGACAGACAGACAGACAGACAGACAGACGGAAATTCAAAAACCACTTTTTCGGATTCAGGAAGTCATGAAACGTCAAAATTCATCAAAATCTCGAGTTCAATTTTTTTGACGATCACCATACTTTCTCTACCTGTAAGATAGAGAGAAAGTAAAAAGGCTATAAAGGCCTCAAACAAATTGGAATCTCTATGGCTTTATTTTCTCTAATCCCTCGAACTTTGTAAGAGTAAGAAAAGTAATTAAACCGTACTTCCTCATTTTTTCGTGCCCGTCTACTTTGAACCGATTGAAGGTAAATTAAACCAGCTAGGTAAGAGTTTTGGCCATCACTACCTTTATCTCAGCCTGTGTCATTGAAAATCTTAATTAAATATTTTCTTTCTTAAAACACTCGAATCTTTCACAGTTACAATCTTCACCATTCTCGTACGTACTATCTCTGAGATTCTTCGTAGCATCCTTGATTCTTCCTACTCCTTTTCGTTTCTTTGTTGAACTTTCTGAGCCAGCCCGACTGTTTTCGTCACTGAACGAATCAGATCCCCAAACAAATTTGTCTGATTCAATCATTTCAAATAATTAATTAAAATATCGCACGTAATTAATGGATGTATTAAAGCACCCAATTAACACGTAGTTTATGCAAACACGAAATAATTACAACACTGGTTACAATATTAAACACACAATATAATAACACTTTACAAGCACAAGAATACAACACAACCCTAGTAAAGACACATTTCACAATGTTACAGCTGTTTCACAACTCCACTCTATCGGAATAGGGAGGAGTTAAATACTGGCAGCGGACCCTTGATGGTTTTTCCTCTGGTTCGAATGTAACTGTGATGGTTCTTCCCCTGTACTCACTTTCCTTTTCGCTGAATATCTTGGACTGTGATTATTTCTCCCCTGTTTAGATTTATTATTTTGAAAGAGCTGCTTGAGTAGAATACAGTGGTACCAATATCTCAATTTTTAATTTTTTTGGACTGTGATGGGTTTTCCCCTGTACCCTATTCTTAAATAACTCTGTCAATTTAATTGAAATATTTGATAAAGAGGATACCTGGACATGGACATTGAACCTGGTAGCTTTGGATAAGTACAACAATGAATGCTCTTTCTAGGCTTCAAGTCAATGCCTTTTGTAATTTTCATCGTAATATTCTAATCGTGTTTGTGAAGGGTACATTATCGTTACCCAGCAAATTTATTTTAAAATTATTACTTACATGTTTATTTGTTGTATTTTTCAACCAATGAAGTATTTTTGCTAAACGATATACGTAAAACATGTTTAGATTATTCTGAAAATTTAAAAATGACACCCGGACACGAGAATCGAACCCGGGACCTTTGGCTTAGTACGCCAATGCTCTAACTACTGAGCTATCCAGGAATCGTCCCGTGTCAAGGGTAATTTTTCACTCATATTTTAATACAGAGTCTATGATACACTTTTTCAATTTTCATATGTGAATAAATCTTCACTAAAACAAATATAATAGCTTTGGCTATTTGATTCTTAAATATGCGATCCCTTACAATTATAATAATTGTACAAGTGACAGCATTAAGCCAACTACCGAGTCGAAGGTGGCTGCGTTATCTGATAGCTCATGATCTTAATAAAATCACACATTCGCAGCCGACAATTTCCGCACGTCTATTATAGACTCTGCCTTAAAATATGAGTGAGTCTTCTGTGTGAGTAAAAAAGAGCGATACAAATATATATGGAGAGTTTTTTAAATAGCTTAGCTCCACATCATTTCCGCGGTATTAAATTCAGTCCAGTTCGTCATATTGTCTGGCAAGCATAAAACGTTAAGCGTTATTAAAAACAGTCGATAAAAAACTTGAGTGGTAGCAGAGTATTTTCTGCGGTAGTTTTAAAAATCTGTATTACGCCAAGTACAGCTATCATAAAAGATTTATTTATAAAACACATAATCAATCAGGCACAATATATGTTTATCATATGAATCATTAAATGAAAATATGATTTAAAGAAAGAGTAATATAATATTGGTGTCTAAGAAAGATAATAACGCGGTGGGTACATTACTTCTATGTCTAAGGACGTCGCTTACTTGGAGAATTCGAAACTATTTTGGTCAAGCAGGTTGCATCTAAACTTGACGCACCTAAGCAGCCGAAACAGTATTACACTTTTACGCGAAATAGAAAGAAAGAGAATCAAATTAGCAGTTGAACCTTTGATGGATCTTGTCTACCGTCTGGTAGCACATACTATAATATTTGTGAGGGTGACCTGGCGGTCTAGGGGTAAGGTGTCAGACTTCTGTCCTGGGGGTCCGGGGTTTAATCCTCGGTCCCGGCACAGGTTTATCTGATTGCCAAACCCTTCCTTCACCTCTGACAAGACGTGTATTAATCACAACTTGTGAATGTGTGGAATACCAGGCCTCCACCGTAGTTAGGATTCCACATTAGATTGTAGGTCCTCCATTTCATCTCACAATCACCCTACCATTGCACATTCGCTTAAGTGCGTATAACCCGAACGGGTAGTAAGACGCAGTGCTAATAATAATAATAATAATAATAATAATAATAATAATAATAATAATAATCAAAATAACAATATAAATAATACTATATGTGCCTCGACAGCATTGATTTAATTTATTTGAGCTATTTAACGTGACATTTCTGTAACGATTTAATATATCAGCACACAACCTATAAACACATTTAAATCTAGAACAGACAACATCCAGCCCCCAGACCGTAAATCAATGGTATGAGGCTCGTATGAAGGAATGCTAAGACACGTTGTAGACGTCCAAAGATAATTGAAAGAATAAGTTTAAATAAAGTTTGTTGCTTGGTAGAAATGAGATTTAAAGGTGTTTTTTTTATCGCCGGGTCTTACTTCCAGTTCTGGTTATACGCTAGTGTTTTTAGGGATTAGGGAAGTTATATTTAGAGGAAGTGTACCCGTAATTGCGTGAAGGAAGAGTGGAAAACCATTTTGGAAAACCCACCCTCAGTACCCCCAATCGAGATTCGAACCTCAGTCTCCCCGTCATCGGTAGTCTAGTCTACTGCGATAGTATGGCCTTAAAGCACGCGGCCACCGAAGCGAGTCTAAGGTGTTAAATTATGTATTATTAAAATTAGGGAATGCATACGACAAATGTTGAGAATAATATAAAATTATTTTTATTGATTCATATAAAATGTATCAATAAATATTAGTTAAAACAATTTAATGTTAAAACTATAAAAAACTAAAGAAATAATGTTAAAGAAGTGAAAACAAAGTGCAAAAGCGCAAGTGATAGTTTGAAAATCACAACTATAAACACGTTAAAAGCTGAATTAGTCAATGATGCACTTGATCGCAAAAAAAATATAGTAAAAAAAATGGAAATTTCTAAAAATCATTATTATTAGGTTTTGTGCCTTAAAAGACAGGTCCATTCTTTTTGACAGTGAACATAAACTTCAAATGCGCCCTGTCATCTTCCTTTTCCTTCAGCTCCCAGAATTTTCTTCTTTCCTTCAAGTCATCTAGTAATTGAATCCTCCTTCCTAAGCTCCTCTTTCCCACAACCTTTCCTTTGATGACGTCATGCAGAAGACAGTTCGTCCTAAGAATGTGTCCCATTCAGTTTGCTTTGTACCGAATAATCACATCCAAAATGATTCTCTTTTCAAGGACTTCGTTTGTCATCCTGTTTGTCCACTTGATCTTCTCAAGTCTTCTTCAGCACCACATTTCAAAGCTTCCTAAGTATTCTAAAAAATATACACACTAAAAGTATTTCGAAAAGTTTACAAATCTTTTAGAATGTTTTCTAATCTATTCATTTCTTATGGGTTTAAAGACACTCATATTTTAATTTTTATAACTAAAAAATATCATTAAGATGTAGTCAGCTAATTTTTAACAACGTTTCGCGTCAAATACCGAGGTTCTAAAATAAAAATAATTTGTTAGAAGCAAATATCTAGCTTTTCCTGAACAAATAAATACATTTTTCTTAACAAGGTATAAAAGAAAATCCCAAGATAAATGGGGATTGTTTTAGTGGTTTCGAAGCTCCACAACTGCCATTCCCATGATAAATATTGGAGTGAGAGTATTTACCTTCAACTAGATGTCGATGTGTCGTGTCTGGAGTTGAGATATATAGAAATAAAAGTATCGATAATTTAATCATTTTAAACACCGGAAGACCCGTTTAGGTAGCCGCATGGTCTAAGGCCGGGGTGGGAAACACTTGTCACCAATCGCCCACAAGTGGTGAACTAGAACATAGAAGTGTGATGAATTTAATTTTGCCAGCTCTCAGAGTAAAATACACTTTGTCTTGACGGCGTGTGCTGTTTGAAGATTGTGACAAAAAGATTTTCAAATTTCCCATTATAGTGTCTCATGTTTTCCTTTTGAACAGTTTTAATCATTTGCGTCTGAGGCAATTGTAACTGAGTAGTTAAAAATATACATGTTTTGATCAAACTAGTTCAAACAGTGTGTGTTGTTTTAAGTGTTCGATCGAGCAACCTATTTTCTCAATTTTTACATGATGACGCAAATTTCACTTCTCATCCGCAACACCTGTGGTTATGTTGACAAATATTTCACCCAGCTAAGGTCTAAGGCGTCACCCTCACAGTAGACAAGACTGTCGATAAAGAAGATGTTCGAATCACGGTCGGGCGCACTGACGGTGGCTTTAAAAAAAAGAAAAGAAGGAAGGTTTGCACGCAAATGTAGAAACACTTCCTTTAAATCCAACCATCCTCATCCCTAACTAATTAACGTAATTAGTACATATGCATATAACAAGAATGGGTGATAAGACATGGAGCACATAAAATAAATGTAAATAAATGGCGTAATATTAATAATGGGAGTAAAAAGGGTTGTTTGGAAGAGATATTGGAGAGAAAATTGTAAAGCCGAAGTGATGAATCACTTGTGGAAAACCACCGCCCAGTGCACCCAGGAGGGATGCGAACCCTATTACACCTCATCAACAAAAACTTTATGCAATGCGAGTCTTACGCCTCAGACCACTTGGTCAGCATTGTCGAGAGTTGTTTATTTGCTTCACGTTCCACTACCCGTAGGAGCTATACACATTAATAACACTCATAGGCCAGTAATTATAGGCTATAGGTAAAATTCTAAAGTAAGTGTACCCGCATTCGTAGGAGATGGAGATGATATTTAGGGAAATATCACCTCAGTGGACCCATATGGGTTTTTCATAAGCTCATATATATCTAGTAATATAATAATAATAATAATAATAATAATAATACCTACTCCCCCACTAAATATAAATTGGTGCCACCTACCTCTAACAAAAAAATGAAACGAGCCAAACAAATTATGAAACAATAAGAATGATATTAATTCATGTTTATCACAAACTAATACGTGAATGGTAAAGAAGAAAGCTCGCTGCTAGTTCTTAAATATCATACAATTTTCTGTTGTGAGGATATTAAAAAACACTTTATTTGTTAGAGGAAGGATAAATATAGAGTCCTTTTTTAATCAAGATCAGTCTCATAGCTCCTCAAACATGCTTAAAAAGTTGTTGAAAATGAGATGTCACTTTTTTAACACTTTTTTTATATGCTAGTAATAAAACTCAAAATATAGGGTTGTTGAAAAAAAAGCCAATTTGAATCTTTCAACATTATTTTTTACGTGAACCATATTTTGAAATAACGCATCTTAGAGCTAAACATTGCTTTTAACCTGTTCGTCTGTGCGGCAATTTCTCTCTTAATGAGGTGGCCTCCTTAACTGTTGTATTAAGTTTAATAAATTGTAAGTGGTGAAAGTAATAATAATATTGCGCGTATAATATAGCTGAGTTGGTGGAAATATTAGCCAGTACTAATGTACCGTAGCCCAGTGCAAGGCCGAATGTACTAATCGTACCTCCTTTCCGTGGAGGCCCTTTCCATGTCACGATGAGATGAGGTGATGGTGATAGTGAGTATAGGGGTGTGGGACCAGTGGAAACACTTAAACCTAGCCTAAGCCTAACTAACCAAACCCTGGTGACCGTCGGGGTAATTCCCCTTTCGGGAAAAATACCGAAGGTACCAACCGGGAATCGAATCTGGGACCCCTAAGCTCGTAGCCAGGTGGATTGACCACTACACCACAAGGTCAGTTAGTAGTGATTGTACCGGCCACTCAGAGACACCCACAATTACATTACAAACATACTCATAAGTCGTAGCTGAGGGTTTGCCGCCACGCGATTATTATTATTATTTTAATTCAATGTGTATCACAAACTCACACGTGATGATAGTTCACAGGACGCCTGAAAAGTTACAAAGATGGACATTGGACATGGTTCTTTCCTGCACGCATTTATTCAATTATATTTACATAGGTTATTTTTTTCAAGTCGCGTCTAGTCGATGGTCCACAAAACCAAGTGTGATGCGGTCCTCGTGTGATGATCCAACTCGCCGAAAACGAATTACGTCGGACCTTCAGTTAAAACGCAATCAACAATTTTAGACTCTTAAATAACGATTTAATTCCAAGATGGAAGTAATCGCGATCCATACCAGAAGTCACATAATCTAAAGTATCAGTTTCACAAATAAACTGGACGGAAGTTGGTGCGGAGATCCAAGTTTGAGTCTCTATTGCGATGAATAATTTTTTTAACGTCGTAGATTTGCATACCTATGATTTATCGCTATGGTTTCCTGTTCTTCTTTTTCTACTCTAATACGGGTGCATTTAACCTAAATCTTGCCTTATCATCCTTACTCTTTAGTTGAAATCTTTAATAATCGCTTGTGTGGAACGTTATATTAAAATAATATTTTATTGACATGTTTGTTATAAATTCTATAATTCCACCGGTGGAAACGCGTTCTAAACGTCAAGCTTGTCTAGTTTGGTTCGCTGGTGATGGGAAGGTTGGATTTCAAATCTAAGCTGAGTGTAGGCCTACTTATGGTGGTTTTTGCTAAGTGGTTTCCCTATATTACTACACGAAAATGCAGGTAAATGTATCTACATTCTACCGTTCTACACTTAACCCTATTACTATAGTTAAATACAGATAACCTGGACGGGTAGTAAGAGCGATGCAAAAATGTATACTTATCTTATAGCAAATTTTAGACAAAAGTAAACCTGAATTAAAATATGACCTAATCTTTGATCTAATAGCTGCATTTTAACTATTGTTTACAGTTTGTATTCATCAGGACATTACAATCGCATCATTGAAACACGAAACGATTGAAATCTCCTTTACCTAACTAATCAAAATAGAAGGCTCAAATAGTAAAAAAAAAAAAAAAAA